>JAOXYB010051389.1:0-43933 GCA_028565635.1 Phoronis ovalis | reverse complement strand
TTTTGTGCATTTTATTTGCAAAATATAATTTTCTTTGACAAAGTTCCTTGGATTCATTTCCTTGTTTTTGATTTGTACTTCTTTCGCTGTCTTGCTGTAACTTTTTCCTTATTTTTGGAATAATACCGCCTGTTTCGTTGTCTCTTTCGGTAAAAAAAACAACAACCCAAACAGGCTTAATTTATGCGTATTTCTGGTGCATTTATAAATATTGAATTCCACTGATAATTAGTTTGCTATTAAAGCCTTAACATTGTACCGACTTATACATGTGGTCGCTGTCAGTAAAATTTTAAAACGCATAGTGAACAAACAATACGAAGCACCTGCAAGTTACGCGTAATCGAGATCGCCAAACGTGATTTTTTAACATTTGTTCAGTGCGACTTTGAAACATAATATTTAATCAATATAGGCCTGTATCGAAATAATTTTGCTCTTAACATACTTTATGTCAATAAAATTGTTCTTTTTGTGAAGAATATTTAAGTATTACGCTTAAATATTTACAACTGAACACATATTTCAAAAGACAAAAGCGGTCGGGTCAGGACTGCAATCGAACCCTGATCGCAAACCGTAATCGCACTGCTGTCAGCTCAGTGAAAACGCCTAAACCTGAAATAATTCGATTGCAGGCGGTAAAAAGGAAAGTAATATATTTTCTACAGTTTTAATATTTATATCGGGTCTAGCCTAGTGATGTAAATAGTTTGTTTTTTCAGCATTTAGGACAGCATGGAGCAACTACAAATGACAGGTGACAAAACTTCACCTCGAACCAAAAGAAGATGTGGAAGCAAAAGATATTGTTGCATGCTGGGAATAATAATTTTTTTATTAGTGGAGTTAAACACCATAAGTTGGACGATGATAATTTTGTTGACAGTAGTGGGTAAGATGAGGCTGGCACCAGACAACTACATTACAGACCAGGCAAGCGCATACTTTTGTTAATAGACTACAGTAGTAAAAAAAGCATGGCTTTGAGGTTTCCTGATAAACTTTTCAGTTTATTAGGAAATTTAAAAATGCATATAAAAATTATGTTTTACAACACAAAATTTGTTTCTAGTAATAGGATACATGACGAAAGAAAATACTAACTTTGCACAACTGAAATGTTACAATTTCTTAAAAGCATTTGTGCGTTAATATTTGCATATTGGAGGTTTCATATTTTGCTTCATTCTCTATAAATTCATGTTTAAATGTTATCGTACTTCAAAACGGTCTGAAATGACATTTAAAAGTTCGACTCCCCGTGAAAAGTCATTGCAAAACTGAATGTTTGTATACGATACTGCAGTGACCTTCCATAACTTGACAAGTAAATTCTAATAGAATATTAAGTAGTGAGATCAGTGAGATGTAATTGTGCGCTCTGCTTATTATTTTTAATTAGCTGCAATTCATTATATCTGAAATTATATAAAAATATTATAAGTATACAATTATATATTTTTTATGAAAGCTCGAAGTTGGTACTTCAGTTACACCGCCTGTGTTATCATCTAAACTAGTAACAGTTGGCGATTATGAGAAGTACGCAGAAACATACATGGATAAAGACACTTGGCTCTATCTTCAAGATGCTGCTATGGAGAAAATAACCTTTCACGAAAACTTGCGCGCGTTTAAGCGATACCGATTTCTCCCTCAACACCTATACCGTGACGTCACGAACGTGGATACAAGCAGGACAGTTCAACAACAACAGGTAAACATGAACCGATCATAAGAACAATTAAATTTTCTAATAAATATACAATGCACATACAGTGTAATCGTCTATTTTTTTAAAAATATTATATATGATAGCAGACTGGAGGCTTCTAATCGATAGGGTGTGCGTTTCTGAATAGGCATTCTGCTCATTATGATAATGACCTTTGCCTGACCTTTTAAACTCGTTATAAAATTTTACATTTTAGAAGTTTACCCTTTAACCCCTTAATGACCCCTCTGCCTCAACGTCGACTTTGGGTGCTAGTACAACTATATAAGTTATGAACACTTAGTATGTAAAGCCTGTCCAATGCGTGAAATTACTGGACATGAACTCAAAATGGCAATGTGTAATAATTATTCAACTGCACTGACAACCACACCGGACTACAGGTCAATTGGTCAGTCACAAAGAGATTTTATAGTAATATCACAAGCTCAGTTCAAGATCAAAAAAACTAATTTCTAATTTCATGATTTTATATATCACTACGTCATTTTGAGGTCATGTAAGCTGCATAAATATAAACAGCAATTGTCAAATATACAGACTCCCAACCAACAGCTATAGGCAGTTTAATTCCAAGCCGTGTAGTCAAGTTAATTTGACTATATATCTATAATTTTGAGGTTTGTTTTTTTCTTTTTAGGTTACCTCACCTATAGGAGTATGTCCCATGGGTTACCATCGAATTTTTCATCCAGATGGAGAAGCAGCTACTGGTCGTGCTGCCCAGGATGCCGGTGTAATCTTAATTCTAAGTGAACACACAACAACAAGCATGGAAGAAATGGTTAAAGCCGCTCCACATGGAATAAAATGGCAGCAACTTACTATCTATAAGCCTTTAAATATTACCTTGAATTTTGTTCGTAAAGCTGAAGCAGCCGGTTACAAAGCTATCGTTATTACTATTGATCGACCAGTATCAGGGAAATGGTCTTACCTGTCTAGGAAAAATCCGTTGGATCCAGATCTATTGGATACAGTTATGGTAATGCGACCTGACTTTGATAATCATTCATATGCATATTTTAAAAAAATTAAGTATTCCCAACCAGTTTATTGGGAGGATATCACTTGGCTGAAAAATAGCACTTCGTTGAAGGTCGTAGTGAAGGGAGTTCTTACACCAGAGGAAGCTGTGGCTGCTGTCAAACATGGCGCTGATGGAATTATCGTTTCGAATCATGGAGGAAGGTATTTCTTTTTGCATAAATTTCCTTCGAATTTTATTCAGTTTTTATATGAATTCTAAAGTAAATAATTTGTTCTGAATTTATGATTTTTACTACAAGCGGCATATTAAACGTTCACTTCTTGACATGTGGGTTACATGTTATGGGTGGCAAGGACAACTAAAAGGTCTATTTCTGTGGATCTCTCATTAAAAAAACTAATACTATGGAAAAATATCAGTTTTAAATATCTTGGAAACGTCTGTTTTAGAGTATTGGATGGAACCCCTGCTTCCATTGATGTTTTAGAATCCATAGTTTTAGCCGTCAATGGTACAGCAGAGGTTTATCTGGATAGTGGCATACGGTCAGGTGTTGACGTCTTCAGGGCATTAGCACTTGGTGAGTGAAACCCATCTTTAGCCGCCAAGTTAGATATTATAATGTAGATCTATATCGCTTTAACCTTCTAGCCTCTTTTGTAGTCTGAAGAATTTTGCCAAAAAAATATCTGATGGTCGTTTGCAAAAATAAGACACACAGTTATGTCAAAAGTGAAAGTAAGAGTATGGGACTTTTATTTTTGAGAATTTTTTTTCGAACTACTAACTTTGTTAATTCACAAAATATTACTCTACGGACCAGCACGAATAGTCGAAAATGTTGCTGTACTTATTTCCTATATTGTATTAATACATGTATGTTGAATTTTATTGTGTCGTGAATTACTGCATGTTTTACTGTTGTTAATAATCTATCGTTACATCATTAATTTTAATTCCATAGAATGTCTATCACAGCTATGTATTCAGTACTGCCTTTATTTACAGGTGCTCGTGCTGTTTTTGTGGGACGCCCCATTCTTTGGGGCTTATTTGCCAATAGTACAAAAGGCGTCCATGATGTTCTAACAATTATGACACAAGAGCTGAGGGAAACGATGGCTTTAAATGGTGCACCCACCCTTGACGACATTAGTCGTCAGATGCTGTATAAGTCGGACAGTACTCGTGTTTATTAATAAAATCTGGATGCAATTTTTACCATGGGTTATTGTTTATTTTACCTGGGGCCTCACACTGCCAAATGTTTGGCAAGTACCCCCCCGGACTATTAATATAGATACTGTCAAGGTTTCAGGAACTTGGACACTAATTTTGACCAAAAACTGCGTGGGAGGCCTGCCGCATGGGTTAAGATGGGCTCCACATGCGTGAACAAAAAATAGTGTGAAAGGGGGTGCTTTTTTATATGAACCAGATGCGTAGTGTGCGTTCCACTTTAAAGATGCGTATTTAGAGAAATGTTTTTCAGAATATTCTACCACAGTGCCACTGATGCGGAAAACGTTTGTTTTTTACCTATCAAGTTCTGCAAAAGGGCCCCTTTTGTCCACTAAAGAGGTGTCTTTTTAGAAGGTTGGTGTACACGTTAAGGGAAAGTTTTAAACCTACATTCGCGCATGTGGACCCACAGTTAACAAAAGTAACCCCTGGAAAAACTGACAACTTCTGCCACTGCATGGCGACATTCACTTGGTGAATCAGACTAGCATGGTAAAGAAATTGCGATAATGTGGAAAAGAAAAGTTGAACAAAGGCAATAAACAAGATATAAGATCAAAACTTCATTTTGACTGTTGCTTTATTGAATAATACAGGCAAAATATTAGTACACAATTAAAACACCATTTCCAATGTTTACCTCCCTAATTGTCGACACATAAAGCGAGGAGTATTGTCCAATGAGGGAGAGTATATCTGTATCACAATACAGCATAGACAACCACCATTTTTCATGGGGATTACTGGAGTAACTAAACTCCGTACAAGATTTCTACTAATATAATAACAAACAATAAAACAAGAAAGTTATGTAAAATCCTAAACACACAGCTAGGTAAGTGGTTCAACACTTTTCTGAACTAACTGTACCAACAAACCACTAACGTCTGCTACGATTATTTGGTGTAAAACGATGTCTTCAGTGCATAAAATGCTACATGCCAGTTTTTGTATAAAACGAATATAATAAAAATAGCAGATTGTTTCAAGCAATCTAAAATTCCTCTTCTAGGCAGTGATCATCAATTAAAATGGCATAATTATCCATCATAATGTCCTTCGTTACGGATTATAGGACTACAACGTCCAATACACTACACATCTAAATTCATTCATGATTGGACGGACATGAAAGGGTTCAATTTACTCTTCTTCATCTCCCCCATTGACGGAACTGGAGGCTTTAGTTGGTGAGGATTTAGTAAAGCTGTATGCCTGTAAAAAATACACAAAAGGTAAATTTATCAAGTCGTACTCAGTCAGGAGTATAATACCATATTCCATGATAACACGAGGGTCACATTTCATTGTGCTAAGAAGTTATAAGCACAAGCTTCTTCCACATCAGAATGTCACAAGTAAAAATGCCTGAGTTTCCAGCATAAAAATACAAGTATTTACTACACGCAGAACTTTCATCCTTTAAATACTTTGATGCTTCATTCAGTAAAATATAATTCTTTCTAATAGTGCACATTCAGCAATATATTTTTGATATATCTTGTAAATTTCCTTTAACTTCAAGAATGGTTCTTTATTCTGCAGTATTATGTTTAAACATCTGTATCATGATTTGTTTTCTATTTAGTTTCAGAACACTAAGAAACATAGTAGTTTCTAAACACTAAGACCTGTAGGTAAATGTTCAAACATTGCTTTATTGCAATAAAACACTTCTTACCAATACCTAGTTATACAGATGCTGTAGTGCTGTGACATGCAATATTATCATAGCACAAGGCAGACATGCATAAACATAAAACACATGTTGTTCAAAAACATGGCTGCATAACCACTTGAATATGTATTGTATATTTTCACAAAAATAGATGCAAGTTCCAATTAAAATCAATAAATTTAAAAGAAGTTCATTGTGAAATGAAAGCACTGTACAAATATATACGACAGCAAATAAATACATCATGCTTTTTTAAATTTGCAAGACATCTAGATGGTAAACTGACTTTTACTGCAATATGAGCTACACAAGCAGCAGGGCTTGGTAAAATTTCAGCTATCAACGAGCAAGGCATATCGTTATCCATTTTATTAAAGACTTCAAGAGTGTATGATGGGATAAACTGGCTTCACATTCCCTTTCCGTGTTCAAATAAACAATTTTACAAACACATGCTGGGGAAACTCTGTAGTAATAATCTGAAATGTTAGACTTTACAAAAGAAAATTGTTATGGAATTCTGGGAGCATACAAACACAAAGTGTATGGTCAACACAATAAAGGCAGGGAAAATAAAACTCCACAAAATTAGGGTTTTCAAAAAAACAAGAAAGATGGACAATTTGTAACAACAAAGGAAACACTCAAAAAGCAATTCATACTTTCAACAGAACTTACAAAAAATTAAAAAGGAGAAATTAGATTTCTTGTACAGTTTTCTTTGAGGAAGATTTTCTGACAACAGTTTGTGTCATTGTCATGGAACCCGAGGATCCCATAGAGCCAGATAAAGCACCCTAGAAAATTAAGTCAAGTTAAAGGAATAAGATCAAGCTGCGTAACCGAATATAATTATCCCTCGAAGTGAAAATAGTGCCATAACTACAGTCAGTCATAAATCAAGCTTTGTAAGAGCAGCAGAGGTAAAAAATTATTTAGTGTTTTATGTGTCTCCCATATTTTCATCCCTGCCAACAGTGTATCTTTTAGCAAAAAGACAAAATACTGCCTCTTGCAACTAGGTAATTCTAAAACCCCTTTGACACATAAAACACTCATTTTTCTACTTGCATAACTAAACATGACTATCTTCTTAAAAGGTAGTGAAGCTGAAGATTCATGCCCCTTGCATGTTGCTAACTTACAAAAAAATTATAAATTATTCATTATGTTCCATTGAGGTACGCTCTATGCGCCGAACAGTTTTGACATTTAGATGACCTCCCTAGATACAAGATAAAATGTGGTTATAAACCATACAAAGTACATACCTAAAGAAAAGAGCTTTCACAACTACATTTTTATTTATGAAACTGCGAAATCCGATATAGAAAAATAGAAATTTCTTGTTGCAGAAAAAGAAATAAAATTCGCGACAAATGTTTTTTCTAAACGGCTTTGAAAATCAGTAGAAAAATGCGAAAGAAATAGAGGACGCACATTCTGTGCCTACTGCTTGGCTAGAGACAGAGTATAGCCAACATATAGAGAGCATAACAGAAGTTGGAAATGACATTAAAAATCTTTCACTATTGTGTAATCAAACTTACTCCGGAGCTAACAGTGGTACGTCCAAGAGAGACAGAGCTGCGGTTTTTAGCACGCAGTTTAGCCAATGAGTTCTCAGCCTGGTCAGCACGTTCTTCCGAGTCTTCCAGTTCATGTTGTACCTTGCGGTACTTAGCTAGGTTGACAGCTGCAATCTCTTCCTGCAAGTTCAATACATAAAATTCATTAGCAAACATTCTCACATAGATTTATAACAGACTTTTCCGGAATTAGCTTTTTTAAAAGAGAAAGTTTCTTTGGTGAATGTATGCAAGACAATTCTGTTCAGAAGGAGAAGTAACTATGCATTATTCTGAAAAAAAACTGAATGCTGTTATTTGTGATAAAAACTTATCACAAATTAAAATAGGTATTGTAAGACGTTTTCTCCAAGTGAGCATTTGTACATGTATGGCCTGATGAAATACTTAGACTCGAGCAGATTCATTTAAGTGTAGAATTGGAGAATTGTGAGTTAAAAGTATAGTACATCACAAGAAAATGTCGCGACTTACGGCTTCCTCAACTTGGCGTTTGTACGTCTTGATCTTCTGCTGTAGTTTATCAATCAGATCCTGCAGACGTTCAGTGTTCTTACGATCTTCATCAGCTTGGAAGGACAGTTCCTTGAGACGACGATCAGCTTTACGGGAATTCTTGACAGATTCAGAATGACGACGTTGTTCTGCATCTAGCTCGGCTTCAAGGGCACGTACTTTCTCTTCAAGTTTTGCAAGAGCTCTCTTGCCACCCTTCATGGCAGAGGCCTCAGCTTCATCAAGACGAACCTAGTTCACAGAACAGATTCTGAATTGAAATCATGCATATTACAATATGTTGAGGAAAACTTGGGTTTCTGATTTGATTGTATTTTTAAATAGCAACGAAAACACAACTATACACAAAGATCAAAAATCTAACCTGCATCTCCTTAAGTTGAGTCTCAAGCTGTTTGCGCAGTTTCTCAACGTGTTGGTTGTGTTCTTGTTCTTGGCGGAGTTCCTCAGCCAATCGGGCAGCATCAATCATGGCTTTCTTAGCGCGTTCATCAGCAGATCTTAGTTCATTAACGCTTTCATCTAGATCTGCCTGCATGGAAGATATATCGCTCTCAAGTTTCCTCTTGATACTAGCCATAGAAGCAGCTGATGTGGACAATTCTGAGACACGTTCAGCAGCTTCATGGAGTTCACCCTCTGCAGCCTTGCGTGCACGTTCTGCTTGTTCAAGAGCCATACGGATTTCTTCACATTCACCTTGGAGCATATTGCAACGGCGTTCATTCATGTTAAGGTTCTCACGGATTTCTTCACGTTGGCGTTGTTCATCTTCAACTTGCATACGCATTTCCTGAGAAACAATGAAGATTATGATTATGTAAGTGCCATATGGAGAAAGATGCAGGAACGTATCCACATACCCTTTGAACTTTAAAAAAATACATTTCAATATCTCCACTGGAATGGTGTGCCTCAGAACAATGACTTTCTGCACGAACCAGTTAATTTTGAAAAGTTTATAATATGGTTCAAAGGCATACATTCTTTTCTGATTTGTCCAGACAATGCAAAATTAAGAAATTCAACTTTCAAGAAGCTCAACATACGCTGTCTTGTTTATACTTACATTACATTGTTGAGAGAATTTCTTAGCGTTCTTTTCAGCTTCAGCTCTTATTCTGTTAGAAGCATCTAACTGTACTTCAAGCTCGTTAATATCTTGTTCTAATTTCTTCTTCATGCGCATGGCTTCAGATTTACCCTTGGACTCGGCTTCCAAACTTGCTTGCATGGAGTCCAGTGCACGTTGGTGATTCTTTCTAGAACATAAAAGGAAACAGTTCAATCAATGACTGCACGGAAGTGAAACTATGTACTACTTTCCTAAAGCTACAGCAATGAGATACTTTCATTCAAACAAGCGAAGTGATAATGAAAATGGCCTAGAATGTCTGAAGTACGTCCCTGAAAATTCATGACACCAAAAAAACAAACCTTGTGTTCTCGAACTCATCTTCCTTTTCAGACAATCTGCGATCAATCTCTTGGCGGACCTGAGACAGTTCCAGTTGAGCACGCATAACTTTAGCCTCTTCTTGTTCAAGAGCCGCCTCAGCCTCCTCGAGAGCAGACTGGAGCTCTTCCTTTTCCATCTCCAAACGTTTACGAAGTTTTTCCAATTCGTGAGAGCTACGTCCTCCCTCACTGAGTTGATCGGTCAGATCGTGGATCTCATCTAAAATAAGATACCAAGTTGTTATCCAAAACAAAGATCACTTACAGGGTATCATCTATTAAGTCTTTGTCACTTGGAAAATACAGACAGAATTTTTGGACACACTTCGTACCTGTATTCCACTATTAACATCATAAAGTCCCATTATAAAAATAGATAACCTTTTTTTCAGAATTTCCACTATTCATCAATGTTGTATACATAATATTATGCAAATTCATAAACACAAGTTTTATTTTCTAAAAAGTCAATATTAATAGCTTTTCGAACTGATACACGAAGTTGCATTTTCATTCAGATACACACCAGCCAAGTTCTTGTTCTCTCTACGAAGGGCTTCCATCTGGTCATGGGTTTCTTCAATGCTGGATTTAAGTTTGAAGACTTCAGCAGAATAGCTGCGGGACTCTCTCTGTGAGTTCTCAAGCTCGATTTGAAGATCTCTGTATTTTTGTTCCCATTCAGCCATGAGACGGTCGAATGCTTTCTGTTTCTTCTCGAGATTTGCAGCAGTGGTGTTTGCCTGCAAAATTAACACAAGGAGAATTTTTATTTGATTTTTTTTTACAACTTATCTTTGGTTCCCAATTTGTGGTGTTATAACTAGTACAAATCCCGGAATGAGGAGCAATTATTAATCTACCTAGAAATGGTCCTTATATAGATTAGGAGTTATGTCTCATGGTCCTCATATAGATTAGGAATTATGGCACAGAAATTAGTTTCTAGGCTAAACGATAGGAACCATCACTGAGAAGGCATTTAACATACAACTATGCAGCCGGCATGGAATATACGACGCCGACAGTAAAAACTGCTGAAAATGAGAACGCAAGTAACCTACCAGACAAGGTTACATACGGATGGTGCGAACCTAGACGCATGATTGGTGAAAAAAAATCAACTCCGTTCGTTTAGCAGTATAGATATCTCAATATTTGAATGCCTCCACGATCTACATACTATCAAATTGTAAATTGGCACTTTAATACTTACTCTCTCAACATCAATACTCAGATCCTCAAGTTCTCCCTGGAGACGATTCTTAACTTTCTCAAGGTTAGCACACTTAGCCATAGATTGTTCAACTTGGGCTTCAGCTTCTTGCAGTTTGGCTTGAAGGCGACGTCTAGCTTCTTCAAGTTCCTCTGTTCTGGCCATTCCCTCGCTTTCAAACTTAGTTCTAAAGATTTGAATGAGTAAAATGTATAGATATTTTCTGCTATAGATCCCCCGTACGCAACAAGAAATAAATAAAAAGTTCAACTAACAAAACGTTGGTAGGCCAGTTCAAGAATATGTGCAAATTCTAAAAAATTATCAATACCTAAAAAAAATAACATTTGGTGTATTTGAAAAACTATCTAACATAATTATTCTCATACATCATAAAAGCTTACCTCCATGATTGGACTTCGGCATTAGCCTTTGAAAGTTGGCGCATAACGTCTGCCTTGGCCTCCGATTCATCCTCCAACTGCTCACGCATGGTATCGAGGTCACCATGAAGATTGCGGCATTCTCCGGACAATTTGGTGCGAGTCTACAAATATAACAGGCAAAAATGTTCATCTATAAGTTTGTTTCATGGTAGCAAAAGCCTTTTACTTTGCAATAATAAAATCCTTTTTTGCCGTATGTATGCTTCGGTTAACCACTCAATTTTCCAGCATCTTTGAATTGACAACCATTTCCAAAAGTTTGCGGTGCCTCCATGTTCAAAATTGTTTGCAATGACAAACTATAAATCTGTGCAAAATGCATTTTTTTTTTCAACAAAGCTTTTTTCACCTTTTTTTACGTGTTATTCAATATTCATGTTTAATATACTCACCCTGCTCTCATCTTCCAAGCTTCTCTTAGCTTCTTCCAGCTGTGCATTTAGCTGATTCTTTATTTTTGTCAATTGGCCGATGTTATGTTCTGCTTCCTCCAACTGGCGAGCCAAGTCAGAGTTTTCAGACTGCATGCGTCCTTTTACTGAGCTAAGATCATTAATGGTGCGGGCATGTTCATCTACCTTTGAGCTGACCTCTGACAACTGATGTTCCAGAGATTTGGACAGTTTATCAGCATTGTTCTACAAATATAATTTATGTTTAAATTCTGCTCTATCTTGACGATGCCTCTCAAGCTGCTCCCACAATGCCACATGTTTCCGATTCTTCATACAGTGTGAACGTACAGACACGTCTATATAAATGACTATGCGAGTGCATTTCAATAATTGATGGATGTATTCATTTTGTGCAAGCATCACTGCTATATAGTGAGACAAGTTTAAGAGAAATTATGAAAACACAACTGGCAACTCCAATATTATCCACTAAAAAAATTTATATCTACACACGTTCTTGTGCTATCTATAAGCAACTTAAATGCAATAAATAATGGTGAAGTTTAGCAGACATAATGAAAGTTTTGGGCAAATTAATTAACTGCAGATAATTCTACCAATCAACAAAACTCTGTGCATTTAATTTATATGGACTTATATACTAGTGACGAAAGACTGCAATTTACAAGAATCAAAGTAGAGATTTTACTTTTACTGAAATTGCTTAGTTCTAAACAATGTATTTCATTCACAAAAGCCAGAAGGATCAAGGGAAAATTAACATTGATTCACTATGTAGGAATAAGCAATATCTGGATGATTAAAGCAGCAAGGTGACTGAAGCTAGCATTAATCTATATCTTTTCGCAGGATACCTTTGACTTTTCAAGAGTTTCCAAATTACTTAGCAAATCTTCAACTTCCACCGACAGTTGGTTACGTTCTTTCTCTGCTCTGTAATGATAGCAAGACACTCTCCATGCTAGTGAGATCATACAACAAACCCTAGGGTGTACAGTACAGGGTGAACCCATTATGGGAAAAGGGCAACACCAACATGCTCAGATTATCTGCATTCAGAGTGAACCACCGGAGTGCATACAATGTCTAATTTCACAGACAGATACAGAATTTTTGAAAGAGTTGTTCTGTTGGTTAGGGTTTGATCTGCTTTTTGTCTATCTGTTGTGACAAAATGTAGTATTATGAAGGTATCATATAGCTCCACAGTTCCAGATTCCAATCTCTTAAAAATTTAACAAAGAGAAATTCAAGGTAAAATGAAGGTAGTATTGGTGGCGCTAGCTATAAACAGCAATGAGTGCATATAAAACCCAGGCGGCATTCTGAGTACATATAACTGAGCATAGTGACCAAGGTGTCATCATTACCACAACCAACTATTACCTTGCCCTTGAGGACATGTTCAAGTTGAGACTGCAAGTCGTCATATTCACCACGAAGTTGGTTCTTCTCCTTGTCAACTCTGTAATAGCCAAATGTTTTAGCACAAAGAAAGCAAGCCACCAAAACAAAACAAAGAGTTTTTGTTCTATTTTTGTATTTAAAGCAAAGCATTCATCTATCAATCAATGTCACATTTTTCCACACAGTATTATGAAAACTCTTTAAAGCGATTAACGAGGCACAGCAGATTGAAAAGGTTGCATAAGTGCCTTAAATTTCCCTTTTTTAAGACAAATTTATACAAGTTCTCCAATATATGGAAAAAGGTGACAATTCTTTGAAGTTTTTCATTCTCAGTTTTAACACTCTAATGCAATACTGACAGAATAAATGTTAAGTGTTAAGACTCCTTCCTTACCATTGTTACACATAAAGGATAAGACAACAGTGGTTACACGAAGTGTGGTCAGAAGTGGATCTAGGACACTTAACAATACAGATCTGTTGACCATTCATGCTAGTTAAAGGTTTGAAACAACCAGATGGTTGTCTCACCATGGTAATTATGGTAAGGATAAACCCAATCATACAGTAGGCGGTACACAGCAAAGAGGAACTTATTACTGATTGCATCAATATGCGACTATGAGGAGAATTATACTCGGCAATTACAACTTCTAGACACTATATTACTCTTCATTATATGAATCTAACAACACAACAAAATCGCATATCAATACCAACAGTAGTCATGACAACACTTAGGACCACGTTATGTGGAAACGCAACACGTAATAAAGCCAGCAGAGAAAACGCTACTCTTCTACAACAGATGTGATCATCAGATTTCAACAAATCATTGAAAATTCACATTTGTTGTATCAAAATATTTGTTAATACATAAAGTTGTAAGATGATTTGGGATCTTTTCTCATCATGTGATGGTTTATTGCAGGGAGAACCTAAAAATTATCAAGGAGTTTATTACAAGGAAATCATGCATTATGTTAAACACTGGTTAGACATCTTTTCAACATTATTTAGTCGTCTCCACAAGTAGACTGGACTCCGTTTGAATAATGAAGTTTGTATCATGAGCATGAGTTTTTTTACTCAAATTGTCTAAAGTGATGATAAATTATACTTTTTTCAACTGTGTGACTTATATTTAGTCATATTTAAATACTGATACCATTTTTCAGCAGTGTAAACCTTTCAATGTTTCGACTGCCATCCAGCATTTACAAGGACTTTACTGACAAATAATGTGGTAAAGTTTTTATTGCAATGCGATTCTAAAATAACACCCTAGGGGACAACATTTTGGATTTGTTTTTTTTACATGCCATGGACAATGGAAAAATCAAAAAATGTAATTTTTCGGAAGATTGCACAATCCTTGATTAAATTTTCAAAGAGCTATTATGAAGTCACTTGTGGAAATCACTAATCTTCTTAGCTGTTACATGATATTTACAGAGATGCCAAACACCAGAGAAATTATTGCTATTACATAACATATGATAATGAAATTTAGAAGATATGAAAAGCATCACTCAGATAAGCACAAATCACAGGTTTAAAGGTTCAATACACGACAAGTTATAAAACAAATTGTTTTCGTTTATTCTTACTTTACATAATTTGAATTTGTATAGTGATGTTCAAACTGATAATAATCAAAGCCACCTTAAGCCTGAGAAAAATGTTTGTAAACAATTGTCTCATAGCTTGTAATTGATAATTAGAATCACAATATTTTAATAATTTAATTAACAGCTTTTGATCATTTGCCATTATTAAAATTGCTGACGAAAGCCATCACAGGTTTTCTGAAGGCTGAATTTTCTTAAAACTTTGTAGTCGGGAGATCTTTCTTAGCAATCTTAGAATTTATTTTTTAGTGCGAGATGAAAAGAAAATCTGGTGACACTAACTTTGACTTGGCTTTCTGTAATGAGTCAATCGTTTCTGAAAGTTCGTTGGATTGGTCTTGTTGTTTTTTACGAAGCTGTGCAATTTGAGCCTCATGTTGCATAGAATTTTCTTCCAAGTCACGACGAAGTTTCTGCACTTCCTGCTCACGTTTTTTGTTTAAGTCAAGCTATTAAAGACAGAAGACAAGTGTCAATGAATGGAAACATATATCAAACAAGCCTTCAAACAATAAAAAAAATGAAACAAACTTACACATCACAGAAACGTAAACTTTTCAACATGGCTTCCAATTATAGGTGTGGTTTAGCACTTCCACACTAGATTGAAAACAAAGTTGGATGTAATTCTAACCTGTAGTTCTGAACATATATCATCCCAGTTATCCCATTCCCAATTATCTGGTTCTCCAGATGAGGATCCCACACTGAGCTTTCTACTACTATGTCCATTGGATACCGACCCAACACTAACTTTTCTACCACTGTTACTATTATGTCCATTGACGGCCATCTCATTTTAATATCTCCTATCTTTAATCTAATTATTTCACATACTTAAATACGCTTCATGGTCAAAAACTAACACTAATCAATCCAATCTATAAAAATCTTAAAACCAGATCACTTGTACTTTTGCAATATTATAGGAACGTTTCATGAAGCATGTAACAGCCCCCACTGAGATGTAATATCTATATAGCATATAGCTTTGTCAATATACCACCGGGGTTATCAGCAACTGACTATAAATTCTTATCAAGATCAGGATCAGTGTTTAATCAAGGTTCAGCGGACATAATGCAAAGAAGACTAGACTTAATTTCTACAAAAACAATATACTTATTTGGGATGCCTACATTTTTCCTAGCACAAACACAGTGCATGACTAAATAAAATGTTAGTATACATAATTATTTGAAGTTTACATAATGATCCTGGAATATTTTTATCACATTTTCGTGGAAAACATGTCTGACAAAGCAAAACAAGATGCCAAGTATTATTACACGAAGATGGTGTCTCATTATCAGGATAAACAAACAAAATAGATACACCTGAAGTAACAGTGTTTGGTTTACAAGCAAATTAAATTCGCTGACATTTTATCGGCAACATCTTGGTGCCATGGCTCCTACTCCAATAAACTGCTCAACTCTACTCAATGATAGTCTAAGTTCTATGAGATAAGAATAATACAAATGATGATAAAATAGCTATTCTCAATTGTAAGCTTCTTAAACACTTTTTCATTTAATATCGAAATATGAGGAACTATGCTAAATAGAATTTTATTGAATCGTTTTCCTAGGTTGTAACTTGTTTTTTTTACAAACAAAAAGTTTATAGCAAACATTATTTTTAAAAATGAATAATTCGCTTCAGCTTTTTGCAGAAGTTCTTGAGAAATAAATTTTTAGCAAAAGGAGCATGTGCAGGTTATACAGTTGATAAAATTAATCTGTACACTCCATTATAAACCCACAACAGATAACCTATAACTAATATAACCATTATACCCTACCAATTATATATCTGAAAGCCATACCTCTTTTTGCCAAGCATATAACATATCATCCTCCTCATCCTTGAGAAACAAAGATGTGGTTTTAAATGAATCTGTCCGAGGTCGGTACGAAATATTCAAATTCTCATCAGTTCTAAAGTGATTTTGATAGTGTTTCACGTTGTAAGAACGGGATAATTTCAAGGCATTCCTAATTTTTGATCTAGCTACTGACATAGCCATATTTTATGGCAGAATCCTTTGGGACCTCTTATCAGAATCTCATCCTAAGATGACTTAAAGCAAATAACTGGCTATCGGCATTATAGGATCAGGCTGATTGGAGACTATGATCTTTCCAAATTTTAAATAAAATATATAGGTAACCAACGTAATCTCAACACATCAAAAAGATCTCTTCAACAATTATACCTTATCTGAAATATGTGTGGTATGATGTCATACCGATGTGTCACACATAAATTAACTATTGACATTTTGAATTTTTATCAAGTCCAAATATTCAGAGGGACATCAGGACATACCATGTGCTAATGCTTTATTTATTGCTCCAAATGAATGCAATAAAATGCTATAAATTACAAATATACCACTGCCACTAGGTAAACACTTCTGGTTATTTTTATCTACAATAATGAACTAATGATATTTCTCAAATACATAGCTAGTAACCATAGCATAAATTTCTAGACAACAGTAACATTAGATGACTCAGTTTAAACATTTTTTTGCCATACAACACAATTTCATATCTGTTGTGTAAGCAATATTTAATTCAAGAATGAAACAGAATATTTTTTTTGTAATCTGCCCAAAGTTTATTTGAAACATTACTTTAATGTACAATGTGCATATCTAATTTGAAAACAAATCGAGACATACCTGAGCAGCGGTGGCACCACCGGCTTCCTCCAGACGTTCGCCCAATTCCTCCAATTCACGTGAAAGTTCAGCACGCTGCTTCTCAACCTAAATGATAACAATAATATCCTTTTAAAATGTGCATGTAGTGTAACGATGCCAAGGAGCAATACTACCAAGTGATACACTAAAACCATTTCAAGAGCTTTTGAAAGTCGAGAGGATTGGAACTTATGTCGTTAAAAATAATAATTGAAGAATATTACTACAATTTATAAGAAATTGAATTGCACATGCAGTGTTCTCCACAAAAAAATTATACTTGTTCAGGGCACCAATGAACTTTAATATGTAAACCTTGTATTATTTATCAACATTTTATCTATCCATGTTTGGGGTTTACATAAATAATATCATTGGTCCTGGAACATGTATACACTTTTTTATGGAGCACACTGACATGCTTGGTGAGAATGAGGGTTTCAGCTTCATTTGCCAATGAACCTTTGAGGACTGCCGAAAATAAAATCAGAATGGATTTTGCAAAACTACTAATGAGTATTTGTATTGCTAATAGCAATGGAGTCATTACTCTAGCATACAGAAATGAACATATTTGGTTGTGCTCAAGGAAAAATAGATAAATAAAAATAAAGACATTTGTTTTTTCATTCATCAAGAAGTAAAATGTAAAGGTTACTGGTACAGATCAGAACCAAAGATTTTGCAATTCTAAATACCTTAAGGAAATTGTTTTGAGAGAATAAACAGATTTTAAAACACCATCCTTCTCACATAAGGAATGTCAGGTTACTAATATTCCTCATGTTCTGAAATTTACAGGGATGAACTTTAAATTGGCAATTTAATATCTGTTCAGTTTTAAATACCACTTCAACTATGACTAAGGTGGAAAACATTCAAATGTCCTTTATTTTTTCTGCAGCAGTTTTAGAGTTTTACAAAAATACTTTAACCACAGCCTAAAATTACACAAGTTCCATTTCCAATTGAGTTAATAATTGGATATTCAACTAATGCACCTTCAAAAAAATTCCTGTTCAGGGTCTATAGCCTACAGCTACAGTTAAATGGCAATTTCACGTTTATTTTACAAATGTCAGCACCATAACTTTAAATCCAGATAATGGGAAGTATTTACATTTGTTGTGCATTTTTATGTACGATTCATTTCAGATAAATATTCTTTTGTTACTTTACAAACCCAAACCTTTCAAGAACTATAGGACTTTTTCTGACAGTGAACAAATACATGTTATTTTCACAGGTTATCATGGTTCAGATGGTGTAAATCAGAAATGAACTAAATTATTATTTAATTTTAAATGAATTGCCCAAGAATCCTATTAGGAAATAGAAATTGAATCTTACCTTAGCTCTAGCCTGTCTTTCTGCTTCAAGCTCTTCCTCCAGTTCTTCAATACGAGCCTGAAAAACAAAATGGCGGTCAAAACTTAAGATGGCGAAAATATACTGAAAGCATCTGACAATTCGCATAAGAGCATTTTGGGCTCCTACCATCATGCATGCTTCATAACTTGCCATAATGTAGCTAAAGGAACTGCAGCCATGAAAATCGAAAAAAGTTTACCAAGATCTAGATTCTCTGACTGTATAATAGTTTTATCTCATTGCACAGCTGGTAACAGCAGCATTTTTTTCAAGATTACAAATTAACATTAATGTTATGGAATATATGATAACTTTTACTGATTACTTCTGGTATTTTCAAGCAGAGTGCATTCACAGCATAGCAGCATACATTCAGTTCTCAGTCTGTCCAAAAATTCTTTCATACTAAATGCTAGCTGGGATATTTATCCGAATAGTAACCATTCATTGAATAAAATCACCTCTATAGATGTAGCTCATCAGGACAAGAAAAAGAAGTTCACTTTATATACTAAACTATATGTTGGCACATTTATTAATATTGCTGGTAAGTACACTTTTTAATAATATTTCGTGCATGTGTTTGGACAAATCTTATGTCTCGTGAATTTTGTTTAACCACAGCGGGAAATACTCCTTAGAAAATAAAAGCCCTCCCTCAAATAAAATCCCTCTCATAAATTCTTGCCAGAAAGCACAAGGGCTTCTATTCAGATAAAAACAATAAGTCACATCTAAAACTAAATACACAAACCTTGCCATTGTATTGATTGCAAGAAGCACAGCATAAGCAACTGAATAAACAGTCAACTAAAATTTGCTAGACAGCTAGCAGAAGCTTTGCCGAGAGAAGCTCATAAAATACCCACTTCAAATAACAATCTAAGCCCTGGTGAATGCGATCCAAAGTCATAACTATCTCGCACAACTTTTTTACTCTTCGCACTGAGGTGTGGATTAACATAACGATCTATGCTAGCGCGGCTGAATGCCAAAGGATTGTTCATAATGATATCATTTGAAGCACGGTTCATATCAAAGTCCCTATAATTATCATAGTCTCCTCCTGAACTGTACACTGTTTTAGTTTCTTTCACAGTGGATGTTTTTGTACTTTTTGATCCTGGTTTGTCATCAACAGTTTTCGTTTCTTTGAAAACAGAGAATGCATCTCCATCAGGACCACTAGTGTGCGATTGCTCAATTTTTGTTGTAGTTGTTCCCAACTCAGATTCTTGAGTCTGCGAAATTACTTGTGTATCCGCCATTGTGATAATCAAATAACGAAAATCAGAGTCTAATGTGAGAAGCTGAAGCGTCGAAACTCTTGAACTATCTGACTAGTATTATGTGGACCATGTATCTAGAACAGTCCACCAGCTACTGTAAACCCACTGATTAGCAGGGCAGACTACAGAAAACCAATACCTCAAACATTAGAAAGTTCCTCTGCCATAAAAGGGATGAGGGAATAGACAGTTTAGTTTAGGGAAAGAGGTACTCCAAGGGGAATTTTTTCAAATGTACCTGCTTACACTTTGTAAACAGCTGTATTTTTGTAAGCAGAATAAATTTTAAGGTATTTAGCTTGTTACTATGGATTCTTTGAAAAAATTATTCAGAGAAAAATAAGAACTGATATGGTCTTTCAAAATTAATTAACTGGGATACCCCAAAAGGCACCTCTCTCGTAATTAAATTTAATGACAGCTGGGTTATTTATTAACTTGTATCCGTGACATCAGAAGCTAAACATCTGGTTGTTATTCACTATTCAACATGTAGTACATACCAACAGCAGCAGTTAGGAAACCCCTTTCTCCAAATATAGCATTGCTTAAAATAGATTGTCTGCTGGAGATTAACCAAATAATGGAATTACAAAAGACTGGAAATGTAGAAAATCCAATAATTTCTATGCAGACATGCAAATAAAAAAATCTGCTGAAAAAGTTCTTTAAAATGGTATCCTATTTTAAAATATCCTTTGATTGGCGATTTCACTTCTTGATATTTATTACTTTTCATACACAAATATTATAATTTTTAGGTTAGACAGCCGCATATTTTAATGTATGTTTTAGCTTTTAGTGGCAAATATTACATAACCCTTGTACTATAGAACTGCTGGTATAGCCTTTTTTGAAAAAACTTGGGGAACTGGAAAATCTCATTTTGTAGCAAAAACACAGACATTTACTGGTAAATTGCTTTCCTTTTATAGCCAGAGCTTTAACAAGAAATGAAATCCGATACCAGTGTTATACCACAGACAGAATGTCAGCTAAATACCATTAAAACCCTCTTAAATTCCTTGACACAGTTTCCATGCCTCAAGGTAAATAAGGATTTGAATGTAATAAATTCCTGAATAAAGAAGTCTAGGATTCATTTGATGAAGTAAATTAATCCATTTAGCATGTTTTTGATGTAAATGTTATTTATACCTAAATTGACAAAAACCATCTTTTATACTTTAATACCATACAACAAAAAATCTAATAAAAAAGGGGTACTATTTGAAAATATTTAACAAATATTTTGGCAATTAGGCACACTATAATTACAACAACATAATAAAAACAGACCAAATGGTACATTAACTTATAATATTCATTCAACACAATCTTACATCTCGCATTCAACCTAGGACACACTGCAATTACAAATAATTTTAACTGCTATTTTTCTGAGATTATATGAAGGAAATGGCATCTAACTTGACCACCAGTTCCAGATGGTCGAGATAATTTTGCAGTTTGATGGGTCAGAAAAAAATGCCACAAGCACCAATACACTGTCTGTTAAGATATAATCAGTGCATATGGCCATATCATTATTATTATCCTACCTGGAGTTCTTTGATTTTCTTTTGCAGTTGTGCTATAATATTGGCGTCATCCTCCAATTTGGAGTTGAGGCTGTTGATTTCCATGTCCTTTCTGTAACAAAAGAGATAAATCCAAGCTAGTACTCCAGTGAAAAGTCATTAACCAATAGACTAGATGTCACAAGTTTCATCAGCAGAGCAAAACACCTTAATCACATTCTTAATAAATATTATTAACAACAGAAAATCATAGTCCCCAAAGACAACATGGCATCTTAAAATATAACGAGAATTCATGCAAAAGAAAATGATGTCGAACATACTAAAGAGCAATGATTGTAGAAATATGCCAATGCATGTGAACAAGATATAGCAGTAAGTAACATTGAGAATTATTCACTCTGAAATTCGTACAACAGCTGTTTACTGACCTGCGGACATTCTCTTCAAGGTCCCTCTTAACCCTCTCCAAATCATCAACTGTTTCTTGTGTCATCTTCAAATCACCCTCAAGCTTTCGTTTCACCTTCTCAACATCACCACGTTGTTTCTTCTCACGCTCAAGGTTGTCTTCAAGCTACAACACAGAAGTCAAATATATTTTTACTTTTTAATTAACTCTTTTATTTTTAATCATAATATTATTATCCAATCACATTTTAAACTTCAATTAACAGGAACTTAAAATACAACTTTCTATAGTATCTGTATACGTTAGCTGCCACTACACAGCGAGATACAAAATAAACTGAATAACACAGAAGTGTTTCGTTTGGTGGCAGCACTTACTTCATCCAGAGTCTGCTCCAACTTTCCTTTGAGTTTATTAAGGTGGTTAACTTTGTCTTCCTCGGCTTGAAGGTCATCCAAAAGTTTCTTATTATTTTCATCCATATTTTTCTTCTCTTTTTGTAATTTAGCGATAGATTCATCTTGTTGTCCCATCTCATCCTGCAGTGTCTTTATCTGGTGGTCCCTAGTTGTTTTTTCTTGCTCAGACTAAAATAACAAAAGAAAATGTTCTTAAGGCGGCGAGTATCATTAAAATGTGTATTATAACTGATGCTGTGATGTTTATGCATATACTTTGTCGAATTGCATTAAAATAAATTAAGCAAAAATTTTTTTTGTAATCATCACTTTAGAAAACATTTGAAAGATCGAACAGATAACTTATAAAAAGTGTAATAATGCTTTCGTGCATATCAAACAGAAGGATGTTTACTTTGTTCTCTGCAGAATGGCTAACGCAGTGCTTCCGGATATTGTATATTGATATGTACAATGTAAAAAATTGATGTTAAGATTTAAAAACTAGATTAAAAGATTCCTATCTCTCACAAAATCAGACCCACAAGGTAGCAGCAAATCGAGAGAGCACTAACACACAATTTACCTTGGCAAGAGCCTGCTCAAGGTCCTCCACATCTTTTCGTAACTCATCCATTTCACCCTCCATCTTCTTTTTAACTCCTTCGAGATCTGTCGCGGCGTCTTCCTCGTCCATAAGTCTGTCTTCTAGTTCTTTGATTTGAGTCTCCATGTCGGCACGTTGTGTAACTAGCTTGGCAATCTTCTCCTCTGCATCACCCATTGTGTCTTGTTCAGCCTAAAACAAGAATTGAATAAAATACATATCGTGCACAGTATCTTTATTTATATAAGATAAATGTTCCAACAGTCACCCTGGATGTGTTCACAGATGAGCATAATTATTAAGTTTTTGCGAAATGTATACAGGAATAAATCTTACTGAGGAAAAGTGTGATTTAATAGAAATGATCCATGTGAAGCGATTTCAAGTGCTGATTATGGCAACGGCAAATTATAACTGGTATTTAACAAACAAGAACAACAGCCAGCATTTTAAAGAGAATATGATTACCAGGACGACAAGGAAAAAGTTGGAAAAAATGATGGTGGACAAGGGAGATAATTCATATTTTTTGTACCAGTGATTGTTATTAGCATGATACTATATAATACACAGTTGCAATCTGTCTGTATTGGGTTACAAAAAGGAGATGTCATGGATCATCACCTCATTTTTTCTGCAACAGCAGTTACAAATTACACAATGGAATTTCATGCACAATGATCCTACTAAGTCCATTCTAGAATGGTTGCAGCCAATACATTGTGGAACAATTCCAAAGGCTCAATAAGGTGACCAACCTTTAGTTTTGATTATTATGAAACTGAATCTACTAGCTTAAAGGATTTACGAACAACTATTCGGCGCATTTTCAAATCTGAAAACCCACCTGGAGTTGAAGGAAGATATCATTCTTAGATTGGAGTAGAGTCGTATTTTGCTCTTCTAGTTCTTTGGTTAGTTTACCAAGACGTTCCAATTCCTTCTTTGCGTTTTCTAATTCTTCTTCCTTCTTTTTCATATCATCCTCAGCACGAGCAACGTTCAACAGAGGCTTGACCTATCAGAAAGAAACAAAAGATACTGGTGCAATGGCATTAACCTAACAGATATTATACACAAAAATAAAGAAATCAGCTGTAAATTGAACTTTATTATCTAGATACTATTTATTCCCTGCCTGGAAGACTAAAGAAACTACTTGGCCATAGACAACTCTGCCGCCTGTGTGTTAACACTTGAAACAACCACAGGGCAAGCAACCATAATGCCAAAGGTAACCCAAACGGACAACATCAAGGTCTTACTGAGGAAGGGTTCCCGTGTTGTTTGTTATTTAATTCGTCTGTATCTTCCTCAATTCGAAGTTCAGGAAAATCGGTGTCTCCAAAACGATCGTCTAGAGAACCATCTGATTCACCATTATATTGTTCGTAAGTACTCATTGTATCTAAATTAAATTACTACCAATCTCAAAAGCATAATTAATTCTAAGACATGATTTCTTTGCCCTGTCGAAGTACTTTGAGAGTATTATACACAGTAAACTATGTATCCATAACTTTAAATCCACATAATTCCAGCAATATATAGCATTCACTATCTATTACATTTGTTCAACCGATATTATTCCTCCACCTAACCGGGGCACAATAAAAATGCAGAGCAAAGTTCACATGTGAGTTCATACAAAGATTTTCCTCAGTCAAATACCACAGCAGTTATCTCAGAGCAAGAATTACTTTGTTAATAAATATATAGTAATCAATTTAAAGTATGTTTACTAATGATAACAAGGACTTGATACTGGGAGTGAAGTATGCTTGTAACAGACAGGCCATGAGTTCTCTGATACAGGATTTATCAAGCCAAAATAATACATCATGGCAAAGCTACAGCTTACACCTTTACAAAGTGTTTTTTTAAAAGCAGGTTTTATTAAAAGACCTTTCTTTCACTGGGTAATACTAATTAAAATTTGATTTCCAAATATAAATAATTTTATATTTCCTGTTGAGGTATAGCTATCAATTTTGAAAAAGAAAAACTTAAAATTTCAACATATTAATCCCAAAACAACGAATAAAACTTTCACTTCAAAATATGTATGCAATAAAAGTCCACAATTATATTATATTACTTAACCATTCAAAAAATGTACAAAACAAAGGCAAAATTAATGTTATTTGAACCAGACTGTACAATTTTTTTTACAAATACAACAATAAATTTTATATTTCAGAAATAATTTTTGGGACACCTGCGCAAGGAATGTCTCTGCACAAGCTATCATAGCTAATCAACCTATTAAGAGGATCTTAATTAATTCATTATTAAAGAGATTCTTGGTTCATTACTGGAATGAGAACTATATTCAGTTGTTTTTAATAAAATATGTGGCGCCCTCTAGCAGGCAGTAATAAGAGCACATAGAAATGATTATTGTCAAAAACTTGGTGGACATTGTACAGATTTTCTTTTTAACTAAGGATGGAACCTGGCCTTCGCTATATACAATATGTTTTATATCTGAATTAAGGTTGTAAAACTAAATGCAGTGTATTTATCTACCTTGGTGTACAGTTTCCACCATTGCCAGTTGCGGAGCAACAACCACTTACGAATGTTACGTTGAATACAAGTGAGACCAACTCTGAAATTCAATACAGAACCAAAGTCAGAAATATGCAATATGAATAGCAATCAATTTCAAGGTTATTTGCTTATATAGGAAAACAACTATTAAACTGGTTAAAGTATTGAACTTGAAAATAACTTTGAATCAAAAACAACAATTACTATGAGATGCAACAAAACATATTTCCGACTGATGAATTTAATAAAATTTGTACATCTGTACAAAGTGAGAATATCTAGTAGCTCTTTCACACATATCAACCAAATTATTATATGGTTTTTACCTCTGATCCTGTAATTTCTTGTAAGCTTTACGCATATTGTAACCACGGACAAATGCTTGGAAGCGCCCAATAATCTTGCTAAGACGTTCATCACGCATGTCCTCAAGTTGACCAAGTACACCAGCACGGAAGAACACCTTAGTGATACCAAGACGATACTCATTCTGTTCAAGTTGAAGGGCCAATAAAACTTTCTCAGCAGCAACCTTACCATCAACAAATCCCTGAGGGATGGCATTGGGAGCCAGGATGGAGTATCTGCAATCAAAATACAAAGATTTACATATCAACTGCATTATACAATGGAGAATAAACTATTCGACACTGAACAATAATTAAAGTAACATTCTTACGAAAGATTTTTATTTATTACCATGTTCTTACACTTTTCTCTATTTCCTGAATTTTAAATTAATACCAATTCCACATAGATCAGTCGCGGTCTGCATGATAACCACAGCATCCAGTTATGAACAGTACGATTACTATTAATACATAGGTGCATTACCTCTGTTTGAATTCAGAGTAGATCATCCTGTTGGGGAAACCTTTACGGCAGATACGGATTCCCTCAAGTACACCATTACATTGCAACTGGTTAAGTACCAAGTGGGCATCAATTTCACCTAAAATTTGCATCAGCAAGGAATATTAAGCAATGCAACATATTATTGGTCCATTCTGAGCATGCTCATCCGAAAAGCAAGCAGTTTGTATTGGCAAGCCTACCATTCTTACAGCAATGTTTACTGGCAAGCGTAATAATCCTTACAGAAGCTAGTACTGAGAAGCGCACCAATAATATAGCAGTTTTAATTGGCAATGTAGAAAAGCTTACAGAGCAGCTTCCATTGGCAAGTGCGTACAAGTTAATGACACTAATTAAGCAAAATTACATGTCTGACTAAATCTTGTAATAGCAGATTATTACACAGCCACCGATATTAACAGTCTTCAAGTATAAAGACAATGCTGAACAATATAAAGAACAGACATAAAAGAAGAATACAATGGAACTTTTGTACAGTGTTAGCAGTTATTATGTTAATGCTGTTAAACTAGTCTTAAAACATGGTCGTTTTGTTAGTAGGTTAGATGGCAGTACTAGTGCGCTCATCGGCTAGAACAGATTACCACTTTTTTTTTCGTCACAGCCATCATGCATATTTCTGCAGCAGCATCTTTGATTATTGCTAGTATTAGCCAAAATAACAATACTAATGAGTAATTTAGAAATAGCATATCAACTTAAATGAAGTAAATGGTCGGAATGCTCTTGTGAACAGAATTATGAAGAAAGCGATTCAATATAGTAACAATGCAAACTTATCATTATATATATTTTTGAACACAATTGTCAAAGCAAACCTAGAGCTTTTATCTCATTTCTTTCATTGCCATTATCCTTGACCACAGCCAAGTCTAAGCAATTGTTGGTTTGGTCTTATAACACAAGTATGCAATGCTACACCTCCAAAAAATGAAGATTAGGCAAAAGTAAGTACAATCCGTAATACCTTTTTGAAACATAACAATTGATAAATATAACCGATAGCATATATATACCAGAAATCAATAATTTCTTTCTGTTCACAAGAGAGCATTTTTTAACTACTTAATTCACCTGGTGCCTTATCCTCGTTGGGTATGATGCACCTGACGAAATGTGGAGTGGTGGCTCGCAAAGTGGCCATAAGTTTGTTAAGACTTTCCTAAAACACACCGAAATGCAGAAAGAAAACAGTGTAGTGAAAAACTAAAGAAGGGTTGGTGGTGTGGGTGATGGCTAGAAACAAAGACAAGTACAATTTTTAAATCTTACTACAGGCAATTTTACAGAAAAAACAGATTTAAAAAAAAAAATAGATGTCTCAATATTCAAAGCATTTGCACAATAGTGCAGAATAAATTTATAATTCTTTTTTGAAAAAAAAAGAAGAATTTCTAATAAACATAGTTCTCATAATTGTCTTTGTTCAGAAACAATAAGCCAGTTCTCATTTCTTCTCATATGCTGCAAATTGTGAACTGTCTGCTGAAGACTAAAATTATATAAAAACTCGAGGTGCAACTTGGTACACACGAAGGGGGCATTTTATATATTGAAGTTGTTTAGTCACAGCGGCTAGATGTTTAGTAAACTCCACAGTATATTTAAAAAATTAGGCAAACAATGGCCCAATCCTTCACAGCACAATTTCTACCTAATATATGATATGCTGGAGGAGTTTGCAGTACATCCAGTCACTGTGTTACAACTGTTTTAGGTATGTGATGTGTCCACACCATGCTTTCAATGTCCATAGAAACCAGCATGTGTTACCTGGCTGTTTATTTTCATTAGGGATAATGCAACAGATAAAATGAGGGGTAGTGCTGTGCAAGTTGATCATCAACTTGGCTAATGATTCCTAAATCGCAACATTCCACTGCAAACTTAGAGATATATATGACAAATGATTCCTAGAATACTCCACAACATTCAACTGAAATATGGACAATAATGAAATACACGTCCATTAAGATGCATTCAAATCTAAAGAATGACGTGTGAGTCTGTATAAATATTTGTGTTCACTGATTCCCAAAAAAACAGCATTCAACTAGCACAGTGGTCGAGGTGATTAAGATGGCCAAATTCTATTCCCATAATACAACCGCTAACTTAGAAAATGGTGCGTGAATCTACACATGTTCACACTAAATGGTTCCCTAAAGAGAATGATGCCAACGTAGTAAGAGAAGCTGCCAAGACATGGTGAATGCCAACGATAACCCTAATGCAACTTTATGAGCCGTGAAAACATGAATTTGATGTCTAAAGAAATAAATTTCAAATTCAGATTGATTTTAACAACATTGTTTATCTTCCAGTCTTTTATAACAGAACTTCATTTTTTTAAATCAGAATACAAATTTAAAATTTACAAGCCAATTTTCCTAAGCTCATGTTTTCTGGTAAAGAAAGACATAGCATTATTTTTTAAGAGTCATAAAATCCCACACAGGAAAGACTATTTTCATTGGATGAAATTCTTCATATACTAATTAATATCGTAATGAAATGGCATGTTTTTCCCCCGACTCACAAAGCAGATAACACTATATGTATAAACACTTTGCAAAGCGGAGCAAAAGTGTCAAGGAAAATGCTTCTTGATTTTTGTAATTCTGTGCTTGCCACCTACACTGTAGTGTACGCACACGTGGTATTGCCAGGCATTACCTGGAGCTTTATTCTCATTGGGTATGATACAACGAATAAAATGAGGGAAAGTACTCTGCAAGGTGTGCATCAGTTTGAGAAGAGATTCCTGTAAAACACCGATGCATTGGTTAAAACTGGAAAGAAACAACAATTCTCGCAAATCACCCAGAGATTGGTTAATATTGGAAAGAAAAAGTAATTCCTCCAAAACATCCAGGGATTGGTCAATATTGGAAACACATGCTACAAGGATTGAAAATAAGATATATTTTAAAAGGAGACCTTTAAACTTGCAACAAGTGGATGCCAGTTCACCAAATATCCTGCTAAGAAAAAAGTCGCTTCTAAACAAACAACACTTATAAAAGCACTACAATTAAAGGGTTAATACCTGTTCATTTCTTACATTCGTTAAGAAAAAAAAGTAGCTCCAACTTCTGTTTATCCCTTTGAAAAAAACATATAGCTATCTATACCGGCTTTCTTTTTTAAAAGAAAATTTACAGGTTTGCAAAAATTGTAGTGCCTATGGTTAACAAGAGATCTGTTAATTGGTCGTTTATCAGATGTCCTGCTGGTAAGAAAATGTTAACACGAGTGAATAAGATCATCTGTGTCAGAATGAACGATTGTGCTGTTAATAGTTAACGTATGCGGAAAGGAGGAGATGGACAGGTTTAAAATGAGGATGAAACAGTTACACGATGATACCTGGGTTTTTGTTTTCATTGGGGATGATACAGCGAATGAAATGTGGACTGGTTGTGTATAAATTGTGCATCAACTTTTTCAGAGATTCCTGGAAAAATTAAATGAGGCAATGCAGTAAATACTGTAATGCTTATTATAAAACAAATTTATCAAAAGCATTGCAGAAAACAACAAATGAAATTGGCATTAAAAACAAAAGATGATGGTATGTATTACTGCCAAATAGGTAAAGAATGTTGTTGCAAGAAGTTCAGTGTTTAAACAAAGCCTGGCAACATTTATTACAATTACTAACTGGACAGTTTTCACCTTCATTGACAAAGTTCACACAGTATACTAGTTAGAAAATCTGTAAATAATAAACATATTTATCAAATGCCCTACTTAACATTACTAGAACTTTACAAGAATTAAATAATGAAACGTTTAAACTTTGTATCAACTATGTAAACTCTAGTTTCTCAAGATGGGCATAAAATTCTTCAGGAAGCTGGAGTAGCCCAGACCTTTCTGGACACAGCTGGGTAAAAAAACCAGCATTGTAAGAACGTAAATGCAACAAATTTTTCTGGGACAGGAAACGCCAGTCTCAAAGAAGCATTTTAACAATATATATGTGTGAATCATACCTTGTGGACAGCAGAAATGGTCTGGAAGGCGCCAGACTTCTTCTTCTTTTTGGTGCCGCCAGGAGCTTCTACAAGTTACATTCAACAAAATGAACAATACATGTAGAGAGGGCATTATGACAATTGCAACCTATACAAAATATCATGAATACTCTATACACTTTACATATGACAGTGTAACAGTGTAATGTATATATGAATAAAATGATTTAAATGGAATATTATGCTTATGGAATGCAATTTCACAAAGATATGCTCTAAGTTACTATTAAACACCTTTTGGCCAAGATTTCACAAAATGTTCAGCAGTAATAAAAACATTACAAAATAATAACACGTTGGTTGGTAATGCTGAAAGCGAAGTCATGCAAGCTGGCAAGCAAACTATTGTACTACATAACTGCTTATTACAAAGCAAGAGAGATAATTCCCACCAAAATATTACGGATACTACGTACATCATCAATAACTGCCAAATTGTTATTATATATATTACATCCCAGAAATCCAGCAACTTTTCCTGGAATGGTTCTAATTTTTTTCCCCCGACATATCACATTCATACATTTAAGATATTAGCATATGGACTGTCTTATGCTAGTATATTAAATGTTAAATACGGTGAATCTCTACAGAAATATCCGGGTACTCACACACCTTCCTACGCTATGAAAACTACTTTTCAAATGTAAATTGTTCCAAATAGCTTCAATTCCAGTTTTTGAGCAAAAAATTACAGCACAGCTTGATAAGCCTATAGCTTTTAATATATAGGCCTCACATGTTTTCGTGGTATGCATCAAAACATTTTGAATCTCTTCTGATGCTAGTGTAAACAAGGTGTAAACATTCAACTCATCACATTGTTAACAGCTAAAATCAACTAGGAAATAATTGAGTTATTAGATACAAGTGCAAGACATGGTATAAAGTGACAGTTATATCACACAAGATGTTACTGTACAGTGAAACAGTTTAGACAAACCACGCATTGCTAGGTTGTCAAGTCTTCATGCCAGGTGCACACTGGGAGGATAAAACACTAAAAACCTACAAATAGTTACACGCCTTCCCATTTACTGATACCATGTGAATGTTACTTATACCTTGCACACACCGTAATTTCGTACCTAATTCTTGCCAGATATTTTCATGTACAGTTAGGTTTAATATTACAGAAATTGGATGCGTGCATGATACAAGAAACGAGTATGTACTATCTGTATATAAGGAAGCCTGAGCACGACTGTGCACTGCTTGAATTGAATTAGTTTCTTCAAACAATGCACAATTATATATCTTAAAGATCAAGAAACAACATACTGTATTTTAAAACAATTATCGACCAATCTTCAAAAAGCGTTCAATTAATAATACTGTAAAATTTTCCAATTTTTTTTGCTAAATGCAGTCATTTCTTGCCTTCAAGGATGAAATACTATATAGGCTTAATAACCCAAGACTAAAGTTGACAAATATGGCTGAAGGAGAAAACACCTTGTACAACTGTTTCTTACAAAAAACCACATGGGGGGAATCATAATTTGAGACCCATGGAATATCAAGGTTATTCAAGATTTTGCTCAAACTTTAACAATAAAATTTACCATTTTGTCAAAAAAACAGCATCAAAATTTTATCCAGAATGGAAAATGATATGAAACAGTCAACAATTCTAATGTTTCACGGATCTATCATCTAACGTACATGAACAGCTTTGTGCTTGAGAAAGGTTTGCCATTAATGGAATTCCAACAGTAACAGTTGCACTCGGTGAAAGGTATGTAAGTAGATTCAGCATCAGACACTGATACTTCTGAAGACAAGTGATCTACTAAGACGAGTGAACTCGACGCCTCTATCACACATTGACATACCCTCGCCAGTGTCAGCAAACAACTGTGCTACCAAAAAGTCTTTTGATGCTTTTAGCAATCTCACAACAGTATCATTAATGGGATCTTTATTCTTTTCTAACCACCCTGTTATGCTGTAGTTTACCTGTTATGATACACAACAGAGGGATAGGTGAAGGTATTTATGTTAACATGGGGCATTCATGTAAACAACCAATCGTAATGCAGGAAAATAACATCAAATAGGGGTATTTGGTGCAACACACGTCAAAGTTCATCCTAGGAAAAACAGGTAATCATACTGTGGAGAAAAAAAACAGGATAAAGGTCATGTATCCAACAAGAGATTTTATTTCAAAAACTTTATTGATGCAGATTTTCCATCTCTATTTTAAAGACGCACCAACTGTATACACACACAGGAAATGACATCAAATAGGGGTAACATACATCCAGATTCATCCTAGGGAAAACAGGTAATCATACTGTGGAGAAAAAAATAGGATAAAGGTCATGTGTCCAACAAGAGATTTTTTTCAAAATTTAACTGATGCAGAAAAGGATAAACGAATCATGAATACTGAATATAACATGCTATGACTGCTGTTATTTTGAAAAGGAATTTGTCACCTTAGGACTAAGTTAGACCCTTGTTACAATTTAAATAAAAATTCAAGGAAAATCTGGTTTGCATTTTTTTCGCACAAAACAGATGTTTTTTATTTAAGCTGGAACGAGGGTCCCTTAGTCTTAAAAAACATTTTGTCTCATTTTTAAAGACATACCAACAGTGCTTAAAAAAAATTCTTGTTGTACGGTGACAATACTTATTGTCAACAACATTCATACATTGCAATTCAGGGAGCTCTCAAGGGCTATGATGGGCAGACAGTGAGCTCAACAGAACTATAATGAGCAGTCGGTAACATATATATATATATATGCATAGCACATGATACCTTCTTCGGCGAACATTAATTTTACTAAGAAATCCATAGATTCCTTCAATAAATTGACAACAGTGTCATTGATAGGATCCTTGTTCTTTTCAAGCCAACCATCAATACTGTAACCAACCTGTTAAACAAAACATTGTAACTGTTAACTGGGAAAAGTGGAGTGAAGATCACAAACTGTTAATGGTTAATAAGAGAGTTCGGTATATTATGAAATAAAACAAATGTACAAAATTGTTTTTATATATCTGTGAAGTAGATTTACAAAAGTTCATTTTGACATATGCAGAATTTCGTGCAGTCCTGTAAAATAAGATTTAGAGGTGAAAGACACACCATGGGCATCATTAATTATTGAATACACACATCTGTAAAAAAAGAGTTACTGAAGTAAAATTAACAAATATAATAATTAATGTTTGGGGATATAGAAACACCTAAAAAAAAGAACACACATTTTATACAGATTCTAATCAGTATAAAAATGTCTTTCTCTTTTGGGATGGCTACATTAGTTGGGGGCAATACTGGTTTAGTGGCCATTTGTTTTACCTTCCTCAGCAAACAAAAATTGCACCAATGCATCTTTTGAAGCTTTTAATAACCCTACAACTGTTTCGTTAATAGGATCTTTATTCTTTTCTAGCCAACCATCAACACTGTAACCAACCTGTTAAACAAAACATTGTAACTGTTAACACCAGAGTGATTCTCTGTCAGTAGCTTCGGAGTACTGGAAGCATGATATCCCCCATTAACATGAACTATATCGCATTTCCCATAGTTTTTAAAAACAATAAATTCTGAATGAATGCAACCAAAAAGATAGAAAGAAGCAAGCTACATTGTGTACTCTAATTGTTATATCATACTGATCAAAATTTGCGAGAGCAGTGCAATCCATTCAGCAATGGAGATGCATCTTTGAGAGAGCAGTACAATCCATTCAGCAAATGGAACCACACCTCTGCAAAACTTTTGTGCATGATAAAACAATTATTTAGACAACTTCAAGCAGATGCCCAGCCAAGTTTACTAGCTGCCCTACTATGCCTATTCTTAGCACATTCTGTATAATTACCATCCTTGGGGAGTTCATATAAAGTTGCTACAAGGGGCTCTTTACTTTTTGACAACATCTGAACAGTGCTGTCATTAATAGGGTCTTTGTTTTTTTCAATCCAGCCTGTTATAATGTAGTTAACCTGTAATAATGTGGCAAGCACTTTTGTTTTACAAACGCATAAAATTATATCTAAGCTGCTTTGCATGAACATATAATAATGCATGAAAATTTTGCTTTGCAGCCAGCAGTTCCATTTTCAAGTTGCTTTATAGCTGAAAGAATATTTGCCTTATAGCTGAAAAAATATATTATTAACAATATGGCTAGTCAGCTCAGCCAACCAGCTTACTGCTGGTGTAGTGATGATATTATATATATATTATATATTACAATAGTAACGTAATTTCCTTATGTTTCATTCGTGGACAAGTTCTTTTTTCCATATTACCAATTGTTACAGTTATAAATTTGGGATAGTATCATGTTGATACAGCAGAAAACAAATTGTATGGAAATTACAGTACCAGATATATACAATATCATAAACCTAAAACAATACATCAAGCTTAGCAGCCATACTCTGCTTTGTTTGCAGTATTATTACCAGATTCAATCTGAAATAATGCAGCCACTAAAGGCTCTTTGCTCTTAGATAGCATCATGACTGTGCTGTCATTTATAGGATCTTTGTTTTTGTCTATCCAGCCAGTGATCATGTAATTCACCTAAAATAAGGGTTAATTAAGTGCAGAATATATTATAACATGTCAAACACTGAAGGACTCTTATAATGCACTTAAATCTGCGCTATACTAATATTTTGCTTATATCTACTAGTATGTAAAGAACTAGTTTACAAAATTCAAAAACTGATCAACAGTAGTGAGATGAAAAACGGGAAGTTGTAGGATAGCACAGAGAATTATTTACTTACAGTGCCAGCATAATGGTAGAGAGCAAAGTGAGCTTCAGGTCCGGTTCTGCTAGGCTTGGGCTTTCCAAAGTTGGGTGATTTACCCAAATGGTTGCCATACAACTTCTCTTTGAATGTCTGATCACTGGCTTTGGGTACAATACACTCTTCCTCAAGGATGGACAAGATACCCATAGGCTAGAAACGAAAACAGAAAGACATAAATACTACATGATGCCAGGAAAACGGCTATTAGAATTAAAAGCTGAACCAACTGTGGGCATTTCCAGTCCAAGAATGTCATGTCTGACATTTTTTAGCATTCAAGGAGGAGGATACTCCAAAAAGGAAGAACTGCAAAGGAAAATCTATTCTGAGTAGTGCAGCAATGCGTAATTCTAGGCACAGAAGAGTTTTTATCGTCACAGAATTGTTACTTACCTTTTCAATCAACTCAATACAGGCTGCCAAATCCATACCAAAATCAATGAAGTCCCACTGAATTCCTTCTTTCTTATACTCTTCCTGTTCCAGCACAAACATGTGATGGTTGAAGAATTGCTGTAATCTTTCATTGGTGTAGTTAATACAAAGCTGTTCAAATCCGTTGTACTGAAAAAGGTAAATTTACAGTCAGCACTACAGTTCTGTTACAGTGAAGAGGCAATGCATAAAATACCATGACTGCATTGATGTGCACAGATCATATAGGCCAAATTATAAAAGATCACACTGTATTACCACACAATTATCACTGGCAGTCTACATGTACGTGTTCCTTACATGTTGGACATATGCACTTAATACCATAAATATCAAATAGCACTTTACTTGAAACATGGTTTGAAATTTTAAAACATGTAATGACGGTATGCCTATAAATTGCGTAACTTACTTCAAAAATCTCAAAGCCAGCAATGTCCAAGACACCAATAAAGTACTGTCTCTTGGCTTTTGTGTCCAGAGTCTTATTTACTCTATGCACCAACCATTTAAACATACGATCATACAGAGACTTAGAAATGGCTGCAATGGCATAGTTACACTGTGCCATGTTCTGACCCTTGGTGACATATTCATTACCAACTTTCACTTTAGGTTTCAAAATGGAGGTTAACAAATCCTTGGGGTTTACACCCAACAAGAAGGCGCATTTTTCAGATTCTGAAATGATTCAGTTAAATTGAAAGATTGGTGTATTAATTATCTGGCAAATTAGCAGGTATGATGTGAAAACTGCATCACATCTCCATTTGTCCACTTAATCAAAACTTCAAACATGGAAATTAGGGACAAAACATTCTGCTGTCTTCAATATTCAAATATAAACTAACCTATAGAAATAGGCAGAGCAAGGGGTCACACAGTTGCTTCAGCTTTAGTGGTTTCAACTATTTTAAAGCTTATTAGGATAAAAACTTTAGTCAAAGACAATCTGCTACATAAAGAATATATATAATACCAAATGAAATACAAAAGTTTACCAGCTGTGCCATCTGCCTCAGCCTGCTCCTCACGTGGCCTCTGTTTGAATTTCGTTTCACCAAAATGACAGATAGATGCGGTACATTTGTACAAACTCATTTTTTCTTCTTGACTGAAACCGAGCACATCAAAGGCCCCCTGCAAAACAGCAAAATGTGAAAAAATCTAATAGCTCAGACATTAGCTTTGCAATTTCATTCATTTAGAAGTATAGAAATCACAGTGTTATTTACTAACACTGCTAAAACTGAAAACCTTGTGTTACACTTGCTATGATTGTTTTCTTTTTCTCATTTTTTTGTAGGCGACAAAAGTTAAATAGTTCTGGATCAAGAGTTTTCCCACGATTTAGATCCATCACGCACAGCAAAGAGAAAATTTATAGCTACATATCGATAAAACTGGTACTTACGTCCGTAATTTTCATTTCCTCTACATCATCAATACCATCAATGGTGAGCATGCCCTGGTTGATAAAACCATACAGACCTGGATCAGGGCTAACCAACAGCTTCTCTGTAACGTATGTATGAAGCATAAGTACCCTAATATGGATTTGACTTGCAATTCCAGAACTATATTCATTATTTATTTTTAGTAATTGTATGGCGCAAGTATATAAACAAGAAATTACAACCGCTACATTCCTGCCACTCAGCTTTGAACATTTAAACAGTAAAATAATTTGTAGCAAAAAGGTATAACAGCTGTCTATACTTACCGTTGTAATCTGGGAAGGCATTAGACAGAATTTGGTAGAAAATGTGATAATTTCTTTCAGCCTTCTGTTGGAAGGTAACACGAGATTTCTCCAGCAAATCTGAAAGGACATATCAGATAAACTCAAACATTCTACAAATACTTCATGAACCTTTATTCAGCTTAATAAATTTAATGAATTACGAACAAAATGTGAGCCTACAGACATCATGTCAACTTCATCAGAATTGGTGCCCTCTGGTGGTTGACCTGTTGCTTAACTTTTTTTATATGCTGTAGCAATTGATAATCCCGGACAGATAAAGTGAACTTAAAGTTTGTGAAAAGGCTTACTTACAGTGCTCAATGTCAGCACCAGCAATCTTGCCACTTGTACCAAAATGGATACGGATGAATTTACCCTGTTAATGAAACAGAACCATGCTTTCATATCACAAGATACTGATGGATCTGAGATAATGATGGCCTAATTTTATCCATATTGGGATTACTAGTAGAATTTTGTCACTTTCTGTACCAAAGCTTGCATTATAGCGAACATTACTTTTTAAAATAAGAAAAGAAATTGTTGAATATTCAAATACAGACATAAACACATTATTTGGAAACATATGTACCAAATTTATTTTAAAAAATCAATCCTACAGTGCTAGCTTTTGTTTTTAGCACAAAAAGACATTCTTATTAGGTAATACAGGTAAACAAGTCACACAAAGTACAAAATGAGAAATAAAGGGAAAAGGGTAAATTCTTTTTAGTTACAAAGTGTTTAAATGATCCCTTGCTAGTTTTTGTCTTTTTTTAACTGTAAGTGTTATTTTCATAATTGCTTTCAAAAGAGAAAAAGTCTATTTTTAGTATTGTGCAAACTTGTTCAAAGATGTGTTTGTGATAAATGCAAATTTGCTACATGTCTCCAATCTTTGTGCAAAGTGCCAGAAAAAATTAGCAAGAGTTCACAAAAAGACAAGATATAATGGGTCTCCCATTATACTGACAGCACAAGCATTTCTCAAATTTGCCCTAAAATTTTGTATGAGATTATTACATATTCTCTTTCATGTTTGATGACGAGATTAACTTTGGGTGTGAAAATACCGACATTACTCATTAGGTAAGAAATCATGACAATATAAAGATGATGTCATAAAGTTAGGAGTGAAATTACAGAAATTTCATGCAAGATGTATCACAGTGTGGGTTATAGTATATCTGTGCTATCGATATATGCAGAGGCCTGCTTAAGGGAAAAATACTCACAAATCGGGAGGAATTATTATTTCTGATTGTCTTTGCGTTACCAAAGGCTTCCAATACAGGGTTAGCCTCAATGATTTGGTCTTCCAAGTTAGTCTGGAGTCACACACAAATAAAAGTGCACACAAATGAATATATTATAAATACTAGAAAAATAATAGGGAAAAAGATGGTGGTGGTGCTAATTAATGTCTGGTCTATCAGCTTCACGCAGGTGTGGTTCTTCTAAGGAGTTAAACCTGTGAATAGTGTTACAGACATCAATGCAATATTTGTGTACAATCATGATAGAACAGATTTTGGATGAATCTTTATGAATATTCAGTACCGAGAAAATTGAAAAGTTTTGCCCTACATAAAATAAGACAGAAGTTGCCTTCTAAAGTTCTTCAAATAAATCTAGAACTGTTTTTGGCACAAATAGCATTTACAGTGATCCACATGTACACAAAATAATTGAGCTGATGTTTGTAGTGAAATAATTGGATTAAAACTGATAAGACAACAGTTTACACCGTGCATTGTGGGTAGGGTTCACTTCTACAACCGCTAAAACGGCCATCAGTTTACTTACGAAGCGAGATGAGTTGTTATTACGTGTTGTCTTGGCATTGCCATAGGCTTCTAGCACAGGGTTAGCCTGCACAATTTGATCTTCCAATGAACGCTAGATATAGGAAAATAGCAGAAGCAGGATGCAAGGAAAAGAAAAAGTAAACAAAAATATATTAGCAACATAATAACAACATGTATATGACAATACCTAAAAGAACAGTCTAATAAATATTACCTAAAGCTGTCTACTTTAATTTTCAATTTTATACTGTTCTCTAGATCAGTATTTAGTGGACAAATTAATGGCCAAGTCTAGCAATGAAAGCCAAATCTAGCAGTCTGCTTAAAAGAATTCTGCATTTTATGGCATCTGTTTTCTAGCCCTGCATAGTATAAACTGCAGTAAGAAATTAACAACTTCAATCAAATTAAAAGGACAGTGATTATTAGCTACTGAGGGTAGCAATAAATTTTACTTTAAAGTTAAAGTTTGTTAGTGTCAAACAAGGTGTGAATACCTTCAAAATAGTGGATTAGAAACCTGATCAGAATGTCAACAAGATCATAGCTTGCAAGCTGTATTTTGTTGACAGTTCTCATAAGGTGGACCGGCTTGGCAAACATACACTGGACAAATATTTGTTCAAGAGGAATGCTGGGAAAGTTTTCATAAAAATGCAAATTAGAAGTGAAAAATAATAAAGATGGTAACACTTGTAAATTAATCTACTCCGTTTTTAACTCTGCGAGGATTAATTTCTGAGAAAAGAGTTAGTCAATGTTTTCTGACATTTCACAGAGCAAGTTAACTGTCACAGAAAAAAATGATGCAACAGCAATTATTAAATTACTCATTGTGAAGGCAGAAGAACATTGATTTTTAATATCAATCTGTAAATAAAAAATATTTTATAAGGGAAGAAAAGTTAAGTAATGGTGATATTGTCAATGGATGCAGAATTTGTGTAGTATCCTAAAAACAGGATTTCTTTACAGAAGCCCTTGTTCAACTTTGGGAAAGAAAGTGTACACTAAGCCCACAGTTGCATGATAAATGGGGTATACTGTAGGGCTTGAATATGGATCAGGTACTAAAATATTATTGTGTAATATGCAACTCTGCATCCATTTTTATCGATAAAAAGATTCTATCTATGATATGAAAACACATCAATCACGTAGAACAGGAAAGTGCTCTTTGTGATTAAATCTACTCTGAAAACAATGAAATTGTGAGTTTAGGGAGTAGGTGCTTTCACACACTAATTCATTAGCTAATGTAGGTTACACAAGGCAGATGTCAAATTTTGGCTTGCAGGTTTTTTCAATCACACACATTGTGAGTAAAATTTTTAAAAACCTAATGTAGGAAATTACATCAACATGCATTCAAAATAAATAGGTTTTAAATCCATGCTTCAAATAATTTGTGCAAGCCAAAATTTGAGTAACTGGGAGCATGGAAGTAACGACAATAGATGACAAGGGTGGTATCCAGTCAAATATGTCATGTTTGCACATTCATTTCCATTGCACATGGTAAAGAAAAGAAATGAAACACTTGAGCTAGAAGATTTGCACTAGTATTTTACTGAATAAGTGACCAAATACTGAGTTGCTAATGCTTTTTTGCATTTCACTGTAACTTCAGAATTACAATAAACTATACATTTCAAAAGATTACCTATGCCAAACAGTCAAATATCCAAAAATATTGTATAAAATGTTTTGAATATAACTCTGCTCTATGTTAACTGTAACAATTCTCCAGCTTCAAGTATTTCGTGCAAAAAGAACCTTCCAAGGGGGGACAGGTAGTGACTGTTGTGCCATGCACTCTCTGTGCATCCCTCACTACCTTCTTTTCACCGGCTGGATCCTCAGCTTCTGCTTTCTTTTGTTGTGCAGCGGCTACCATAGCAAAATAAGAGATTACTTTCTTTGTGTTTTCTGTTTTTCCAGCACCGGATTCACCTCTGAATTGAGTAAAACATGCCATACATTGAATACAACATGACTCCCATACAAACAAATACAATACAAGTTATATAATGTACTATCCAAATAGAACGTTTCTTAAAGTATAAGCCAAGGCTTCTATTTGGATAAGTACAATGAGTTATATATTTATGTTTGACTATTGCAAATGCTATTCCCAACGAGTTCACCAATTTTCTCACACAGGGCACCATATTTTGTGTATTTTATGCCACCTATTAATTTCCTAGGTAGATTCCCTGTTCTTGTCGAGACAAGTAGCAATGATGCACTTGCACTTGGAAATAGCAACTAAGCATAGTCCTATTTAATCAAAAAATACCATCTTTTTAGCATAAATAAAGCGCAACTGTTCCTATTTCAAACAACTGTGACACAGCTACAAGTTTTGCATAGTTGATACTAAGAAGATGATAGTTTTTGATCCACATATTCTTCATCGTTTTAAACTTACACCTTTCTCCAAAGCCTCTTTATGGGCACCAGCTACGTTTGCAAAATATTGGATAACCTTCTTAGTATTTTCTGTTTTACCAGCACCCGACTCGCCACTGGTGACGTGCAGGAAGAAAAGAAAGAGTGGGTAGATTAACATATACTGAGAAGTCAAGCAGGAAACAAATAAGGGTGCTTGCTGTATCACAAGGATTCACAGTGTATATATATCCAGCATGAGGCTTTTATTTCATGTTTTACATATTAAGTATCTTGAGAACGTCTGTCTGCCTTCTGTCCATTTTTACTAGACTCCTTTCTGAACAGACTAACTTTGAGATGATAATATTTTTCAATGGAGTCTTTATACAACAGGAAAATGCAATAAAAAATTTGAAATCAAAATAGCAAAGTGAACAATTTTTGAAAGTAAAGCTATATTAAAAAAAAAAAAATGGATGATGATTATGTTTCAACATGCACAGCAGAGGAATATTGTAGTCCCTGATTATAGTTACATTCCTCCAGTAGTCATGATCATTGAATTCAGACAAGTAATTTCTATTAAGAAATGAACTAATAGCCTTGTTACTTAAATAGTCAAGCAAATTATAGAATTATGGTTTTTAGTGATAACATTTTATGAATAGTTAAACACAATAACTGACAATGAATGGTATTTCAGATAATCTAAATAGAATACATTATTATGAGCTTCATTCATTCAGGTACTGGAATGTCTTATGTAATATGTCTACATCAGTTTTCTAAATCATGATGCATAACATCTTAAGATGGATTTAGATGATGTTTTGTACAAGATGTATGGGTGATTAAGAGTGAACTGGAAAATATTAATTGATAAACCAATGCCTGTCCTGGCAAAACAGACACCATAAAGCAGAACCACCTTTTTCTTATTAAACAGTGACATTTTTTTTACCCAGCCAAAGAATTTACACACAGTAGATAAAATTTATATATAAAAAGCAACAGGCTTTGAGTATAATCCAAATTCATGCTTTATTTCAAGCCAACGAATAGACTTGCATAAGTCTAAAATGATTTACTTATAGATAGTGTTAGTTATTTTTTGATAAAGTTATTAATTTTTATATCATGTTACCTTCAATAATGGATAAAACCTAGAACTTTATGCATTACTTAATGTTTGCATTTTTTGTTTTATCAAATCAGATATAAAACAGGATTATTTTAGAAAAACTTATTTAAAACATTTGAAAACGCTGAAAATATGATATTTTGTGATGTCTAAAGTTTTTTTTCAAATTAACAATTCATTTTAAAATCTTAGGCCAGGCTGACTTCAGAAAAAGACTAACCAATCAACTGATAGTCAATTTGCAACAGCTAACTAATGAATTGGACATATGTCTAAAGATGGATGGTTTGACAGGGAACATGGGTGATTTAGGAATGATTCAACCACATCAAGTGCAAACACTGACAATAGTGACATTACAAAGACATAAACTCTATCAGAGGGAACATGGGCAACTGTGAAGATGCAAAAGGGAAAGATCGATGAACACAAAATGTAAATAAGTATTTTTTTGCTTACGTGATCAACATAGACTGGTTCTCACGATCTGAAAAAGAAAATACATTCTAATTTCTTTCACAACTTCTTCAACATTGAGTTTTACTCAGGTGTCTTTTTTCATTTTAAATAGTATTGCAGTTTCTGTAATCCATTTTTGCATTAACAGTCAATATAACCTCATGTATGTCAAAGGTAATGTTATCTTAGTAGCAATACACACAAATTCAAATGGCAATGTACACTATTAAATGACACCCACGCTATTAGAAATTGAGAAATTTTAGTTACTTATAATTATAGCACTGCAAGCTAATTAAAAATCTAGAATTCATTTCAATAACATATATATTTCAAAATGATTATGCAGTGTTTCAATAACCATACTTTAAAGAAACATTTATATGGAAGTAATATATTACAGCTGTAAGACTTTCTTGAAGCATGGTATGTTTATTCTTAGGCTTCATGCCAGATCCTTTACTACCAATACCTAATAAGGTTACTATAACAGACAAACAGCTGAATGTCTGAAGGATGTACTTATTGGCCAAACCATGAAATATGGGCTTGAACTTTTACTGAATTACAAGCTTACTACAAGAAGACCCTCTACTAGTACACTGACCAGATCAAAGCACAATCATGATGGTTTTCAGTCATTATTACTTTTAAACACCCACAACAAATAATGGGAAGCAAACAATTCAGTCAGTGCAAAATGTGGATGTCAAAGACACAAATATCACAAAATAGGGGCCAAAAAATAAAAAGAGTATGAGCTGATGTTTATCTCCCCAACAGGATGTAAGGTAAAGAAGTGTTTGCACTTTAAATTGGAACTGAAGAGGATAATATCAAAATAGTAATTGGATATTCTGGGACCGATATTCTGCTTTACTTTTACTATCACAATACTACTGAAATTAAATATTACCAAAACGGCTGCATGGTAGTTTCAGTCTTTTAACAGAACATTTGATACACAGGAGAATTCTAAATGTCAGTGATTTCATTTAAATAGGACCTTTATGAGATATATATA
>JAOXYB010051378.1:0-11663 GCA_028565635.1 Phoronis ovalis | reverse complement strand
CAGATGTTAGACGCGATATTTTTTTCCGATTTTCGCAAAATAAATTTGATACTAAAATATTCTGACGGACAATCTGGTAAATTCCATGACTTTTTAAAGACTTTCAACCATTTTGGCCATTTTTAAAGACTTTTCCAGGTGAAGTCTAATTCCATGACTTTTCCAGAATTTCCCCAAATTCCATGCCTTTTCCAGGTTGTGCGAACCATGTTTATAGTTATTATTAATAGTCACAGTTTCCATGAACATCCCCGAATGCACCGAAGCTTTGTACTTTGGGCTCACTTGCATTGGAGCTAAGTTGAATTAAACAATTTACATGGATTATTTCATGGATTATGAAACAGCCAATTTCTAGAAACTGCTGGCTGCTAGCCTCAGAGCATTAACCGGCCATGAGGGACCAACCCGAACCAGTCAGACGGTCGCCGGCCGGTCGGCCGTTGATTTTTTTTTTTAAGGTGTACTGTAGCTACTTTATCCAAGGTTTTTCAGGGTTTCATTTTAAAACTTAATGTTCAGGTTTTGTTCATCCTTGCTATTTATTAGTGCAAATTATGAATTAATGCAATATCAGTAGGTTTGCATATAGATAGGAAAGTTTTTTTTGTCAGTTTTTCTTATGCAGAAACACTTATGCTTGTTGATCAACAATTAGTATAAGGAAATTATTACGTTACTTTTAATGAACTGATTGTGATTCTGTACATTATTTAAATTTGCTTTGGTTGTCTCATTTCAGCAAGAATCAATAAGGGTAAAATAATTGCTATGCTGAGAGTATGGACATGTCAAATATTTTGAATGAAGATACAGCTAGCATTATTTCTAACCTGAGTGCTGCAAACTGTTTTAATAGAATTAGCCGCTGCTCAAACAGAAGCAAAATAAATCCATGGAAGCAGTTCTATCAGCCTCCATTTTTTTAGATTGTGGTGGTGTGCTGGGGGAACTTCTGTGAACAAAAGTGCAGTGTTAGCCTTAGTTTAGAGTTGGGGGTTGCACTTGGGAAATTAAAAAAAAAATTCTGGGTAGTGGGGGTCCATGTTAATTTTAAATTCTAGGTGGTGGGTACCAGAATAAAATTCATATTCTGGGTTGTGGGTCTAAAAAAAGTGTCTTCCGCCCCTCCCGTACAATTAAAAGCGGAATAGCCCTAAGTTACAATATAAATGTCCATGAAATAATCATCTGATTTTACTATAATAGGAAAGTCCATGTTTTACTGAAATATAGTTTGATGGTATATGTAATTTTAATTTAAGATTGCAAAAGGGGTTTCACCTGCTTAAAAAGAGTAAAAACAGATCTGTGCAATAGACTCTTGGACACAATCTTAAACAGCATAATGACCATCTCCATTGAAGAGCCACCAGCTGATAAATTCAAATTGTGATGAATAGATAAACAATTTGAGAAACAGAAGAATAAATTTATTATAAACTCAAATCTCATGTGATCCAGTGTAATATAGAACCGTAAAGAAAGTTTGATGTGGGAGAAGTGGACTCGAATTACTGAATATGGAAGAGCTGAATAAGATTGTTAGTGGAAGGTGAAAAGTATCCACTTGTGATTAGGTCAGCGTGTGAACTGAGTGCAGGGATTATTTTTTTATGCTTAAATATTAGTGGAAAGAAGAGCGGTATTTTATATCATGACACAGCACACAGGAACGAAAGGAGGCCACATGGAAATTTCCCGTGTGCACACTGCCACTTAGTCCTAGCTCATAAAGCTAGGACTAACTGCCACTGGGCACTGGCATTGTAATTTCCATTAGTAAATACTGTTCTTGTAGAAAACTCCAGTGCAATGAAGCGAAATGGTATAAAATCATTTTCTGTTCCCGAAAAAAACATTGTTTGTTTATAATTCAAACAAGCTAAAAAAAAGCCTGGAAAAAAGTAACAAATACGTGTCAGCCGCGGGGTCTGCGTTACCAATAAATACTACGCTGCGACATTTCAAATCACTTATCACATTGCCATGAGGTGTACTCTGGGAACATAATTGCAAGAAAAACCATTGTTATACATTTCTTAACAATAAAACCTACCTTATAACTTGCAGAATGAGCACGTATTTGTAATATTAGGTAATAACAGGATAAACTTGTTCAGCACTCTAAGCCATGTGTCTTTTCCACCATGTTGACCTATTTTATGTAACACCCTTCGTCATTGGCTGCACACTTTGATGGCCAATCATTTGGAGTTTTACTAACAATACAGGTTACTAAATTTGTAAAAGCGCGAAATAGGAATTACGAGAAATTGCACCGCACAATTATTCAAACGTGTTCAAAGAACTGTACGTAGAGGTTAAGAGTGTGAAGCATTTTTTGCAGAAAAGATGGTCCAGCTTTTTATGCAGATGTAAGTTAGTTTAAAACTGGTTTAAGAAGTATAATTTTTTTTTTTTTGTAAAACTGGTCCATAATACTACTTACCACTAGCTCAAAGTGTCAGACGCTTTTAAAATCCGGTAAAAACTAAAACACTTCTTTAAAATTAAATTTGGGACTACTTCGGCTACAAGTAAGCTTAGTTGTAGTAACTATAACGTTTCCTGCGTAAACGTTGCATCCACAGTGTTTGCATGAAACAGTGCAGTAAAACTGAACCCTGAGATAATTTTCCCACAATTTTCACCCAAATTTTTAAAGTTTTACACATATAAAGCCTTGATATTATAGCCCCAGGGGGCAGTACTTTGGGTTCTGCCTATACACGGATGCACCGTTGCAGTGGATCCAGGTTTTTTTTTACCAAATTAGCAGAGAGGATCCGGCTTTTAAATAAATAAGCCGAGTTGATCAGGTGTTTGACTAAAATAAACTGGTTTTCAAATACACTGAGTGTATTTCAAATACACTGCTTTCAAAAAAAGCCCGTAACGAAGTGAAATTCTGCAAAAAATACAACCCTAAGGAAGTGGATCACGTGATACCTGAACCCTGACCTGACCAATCGTATGCTGTGTTTTAAAAGGTCATTCTCAAAATAGCATCAATTCAGGAAGTAACTTTCATATGACGGGGAACTGATACACATTCTGGTAAACATATTAAGTTTTCTTGACCATTTTTGCACCCCCTAACGAAGTGATATTTTAATGATTACCCTAACGAAGTGAAAGTTCCAAACAACACCCCTTAGAAAGTGTCACACCTCAAAAAAATCACCCCTTTTCGTGATTTTAGCCAAAAAAACAGACCCTATGCACGTAACACTCTATCACGCGAAATTTTGTTGGAACATGCGTACCCACTTTCATATTGACCGCCCCCCCGGGATAGTCCTGCACACACACCTGTGGACAGCCTACAGCTTGCTGTAGGAGTCATGCCCGCCTCCTAGCTATCTCAAATAGGCTAAAGTTCGAAAACGCATACTTTCTTAACTATCTAAATGAATTCCACCCAAATTTTTGCTTCTGTCTATTCCTTGACTTTTCCACTTCTTATACTACGGTATCTAGATAATTTAAAGCTTCAACAACAAATCAGCATAAAATGTAAAACCTTGAAGGTTCCATCCATTGCATGGATATTATGCTGTTGGCCATGCGTGAAGACTAGTCGAACTTCAGCCTATTTGAGATAGGAGACAGGACAGTTGAGGGAATCTGGTGTTTAAGCCTGTGTCGCACACCCCTACCAAAATTTTTTGAAGCATTCCCTGGGACTACAGCTCCATGCAGGCAAGCCTTAAAAGGGACATGTAACCAGGACTACACTCCTTGGGGTGGGTTTCTCGAAACTTATTGCATCTTAAGTCTAAGTTTACGATACGTTTATCATTAAAATTAAGTAAAATAGCTTCGAGAAACCTACCCCAAGGCTTCATCACTGAAAAATGGGATTGTCTAAATTGATGATTTCCGACTGGGACTATATAACAACTAAGTCAACTTATATAGGATCACATGTGCAACACCTTGTGATTTTGATGGTCACTTATTTGAGTTCTCTGGTCTGGCATCTCATTGGTTCGAAAACTTGCTGGTCCAAATGGCAATAATTGGTTGAAGAGCTCACTGGTACGAAACACTAGATATGTAAACAGAAAATAATGCATATATCAAGGAATGTGACTACTGTTTTTTTTCTACTACGGTACATTGATTTTACTCAATTATGCGTAGCACAAATCCGAGATTTGTTAGTGTTTTGTGAAACAAAAGCGTTCCTAAAAAATGACATATTCCAAATGTTTAATTCTAGTAGTCATCAACTTTACAGCAGAGCATGTTGTTTGCATGCACTTTATAGAGCCACTAGTCATAGATGCAAATCTGCCCAGCATGTCAGATTTTGTGAATGAACAATGACATAGTTATTGGTACACTTGCACAATTTATTCACAAAACTACATTCTTGTGCTTCCTTTGCCTTGAGCGAAAGGCAGAAAAATGTAATTTTCGCTACTCTAGGAAATTTATATTGGTATTTCGATACATATAAAACGACCACTTATTTATATTTTTATTGCTTTGATGAAACTTCACCATTTAATACATTTTTAGAGTCAGGTTTTTTTAAGAACTAGGAATTTTATACAACTGGAGCATTCAAAAGGGTTTGACAACGATATCCTCAAGTGCATGTGAATAGTCTATTGTGTAAAGTAAATATCTTAACATATTGTAAGCCCATCAGATATGCTAAAAAATTAAATGCCCTAGGTTGTATTTGATAAAGGTGCATTTTGTCTAGATAATGTTATCTGTTCCTCATTTGCATGGTAGCATTAGCTGCTAATGAACAACTTTAGCTCATTGTACACGGTGAATTTTAATTTTAAGATTTATTAAGATAATTCCTGTAAGTTGTGCATTTTGTGTGTGTCACTTTGAATACTGACTTCATACATGGTTTGCTTTCTGCACTTGCAAATTGGATACTTGCAAAGAAATCGAATATTGTTCTTGTTTTAGTCCTGGTCCACAAGATAGCTGTCCAGAATGGGTCATCGTTGAATTACAAGGAGACTTAGAGACAAGGCATGAGACGGCATTAGGTGGGAAGTTTATTGGTGACTTACATTATACAAGCAAAGTAAGTGTTGACATGCAAATTCAATCTGTCAGCTTTTTTATGTGTGAAGTACAGAATTTATTATGCAAATGCAACTGACCGGGATATTGTCTTGACTTAGCAATAATCAGGTTAAGGAAGGATGGAATTTTGAAAATTTGAATTTTTTTAAATATACTTACTGCTTTCAACCAACAAACTTAGCTCAATGATTTTGAAGACATCTAGTGTGACATGGATAACAATAAACTCAAATGTTAGCCTCATGCCCAGCTGTAGCATGCTAACTCATGAGGGCTTCTTTTTGAAGCTGGTTCTTGTTAAATGGTATTAATATAGTCAATAGACAGTTGAGATACTAAACTGTTCACAATTCTGTATTTTGTGAATGAATTGTGGGAATGCATGTAGAGCTATGTGTTTGTTTATTCTCAAAGCGTGGCATTTGTGTAGATGCTTAGGCTTGCAACCGATTACACCAACAAGTGCATGCAAATAGTGTATTTGCTTGTTACGAAAATTACAGTGTCAGAATTTCAAAACATCAGCAGCAAGTATTTTTTACCTCTTACAGGGAATTCCAATTTTAATTATTGGACACCACATTTTATATGGAAAAGTAAATAATTTAGAGAAGCCTTTTGCAGTTGTAACAAAGAATAAACAAAAAGACAAAGAAATAGGAAGTGATAGCAATACCATGGAAACAGATGAGGATTTTAACAGCATTCATTTCATAGTTAAAGCATTTATCAAAAAGAAAATTGTTTTCAAAACAAGACCTAAACCTATTATTGCGAATGTACCAAAAAAAGTATGAAAATATGGATTGTATACAAGGACAATAGGTATAGATTGTAAAAAGTATTGTCATGCATTCAAAAATTGTAAAGAATCTTGTGAAATGTCACGTGAACTGAGTGAATACCAGGAATATGAACTATAGTAGAAATATGTAATTTTAGCAAAAAGTAAAACTATTTAATTTTTTGCTTGGGATTATCGAACTGGTGCAAGTTAATCAGATTGCAAATTACAAAATGTCAACTCCAAGTTGACGACGTCATTACATTAAAGCAAAGAACTAGAAATTTATATCTAATTTACATTTTGCAAAATTTTACTGAAACTGGCAACAGAGGTAATAGTAGTACAATAAGTAGGTATCAAATATAAAAGTTAGTTTTGTTAATGCCATCATATGCTGTGAACCTTTGTCTTAACTAGATTACTGTGTGGAAGATATAACTTGGACTTCACCTACTGGATAAAAGTTTAGGTAAACACAAATAGGTGATATATTAGCTATTTGTTAAAAAATACAATGCCTTTGATGCCTGTGATACATTGTACTGCTTTATCACAGTAATTACAAGGGACAACAAGTACAGGCTTCAGGGAATCACTCATCTTTACATATCTTTTGTTAGCACTGAAATTTTACTTATCACAGAATTTCCCTCCACTCTGTTGAATAATTTGTCCTGAGGACTGATAATAAAAACAGCCAACCGAGCCAATTACAGCAGTGGCAAAAAATAATAAATGAAGATAATATCAATCCAATTATTTTATACTAATTTGTTTCAGTTTAGTTCAAAAGTGGGTATAAATTATTTGCAGTTTTTCCTACCAATCACTTGTTTTACTTGTGCCTACAGTTGATATTGCTAAAGGTATCAAACAAGCAGTATGGACAGATATACATTTAGTTGAGCAATATTGCCATGTTGTAAAAGTAATTGCAAACAAATGTTGCTCAAAGGTCATGTATGATTTAATGTAGTAATAATAAATAATGTGTCACTACAAAATTCAATTACTTTCTGATGATAAAGTCCATTTTTGGAATCAGTCCATAACCTACCTGAATGAACAGATATTCAGTAATAAAACATTGATATACAACTTTATATTTGTTGTGTTCAATTAATTTTGTAATTTATGTTTAAATGTCATTTGCTGTTTGCTATCGATCTGTAGGTAGTTCAAAACATGCATTTCACATGGCTTGTTTTATTCTACAAGGATTTTTTTGAATTTACAATAATTAGTACTTATTTGTACCAAAGATTCCAAAATCACGTCAGCAAAGTTTTGTAGTTTGTAATTATGGAAAATATAAAAAGCAGATATTGTAATATTATTTGAATCTAATGTACATCCCACTTCAATATATGTTATGCTTGCCTTCAATGATAAAAAAATTCTGCTGTGTCCTAGCTGGCATATTATATAGTAATGATTAGTTTTATTATTTGCACTATGACTTAGCAATAAGCAGAATAAGCATCTGGGCTAGTCCATAAAATCAGAGGTAAATTCTAAAGGCCACAAGAAATGATAGTTTTATATTTTAACTATAAAGAGAACATTCCAAGAGGTTTTAGTTCCAAAAGGCTAAAGTTATTTCTAAAAACTAATTCTCAATGATAAAAATATTAGTCCCATGTAAAATTTTCTTTAAAAAGCATGTTTGCATAATTCTTAATTAGTGTTATTTGTTTAATACCTGGAATTGTAATCATTATAAGTCAGTTAATCCAGCAAAAAAACAAAGAAGCAATTTAAGCTACTTTGCTTTTAAAATACCTACGTGCCCTGTGATATTTACACAAAAAGTGATAAGTGTCAGGGGGTTTAAGCACACTTATCAATTTCAGTGTAACAACCATGTACAGATCAGCTGTGACCTATTTTGAATCAGCTGAGTAAGTAATAAATTACAGAAAATCTTGTTAATCTGCCAGTAATAGCTTATAATTCAGGATGTTTTGGTAGAATTTTTATGAACAGCTACACAAAGGAGTGTTGTTTTCTGAAATGTGCCAGTAAAGTTTCATTCAAGTTAAGAAGTGTGGCATTGAAACATTTATTTGCAGAGGCCATAAGGCAACTCATGACACATCTTTCAGGTCTATTTGTATTGTTGTTAATGCTCCTGCACTGAAGTTTATAATTTAAGAGGAAGCTTCTATTTATAAGCAGAGAAAGCCAAAGTTCAACTGTAACATGAAATAACTCCTACTTATATTTCATCAAGGATCAGTTTAATGACCACAATCAGCTGACTGAGTGCATGCAACAAAGGAAAACCCATGCTTATCTACAAGCTGCAGAGTTTTAAACTAAATTATACAATTTAGATGACTAAAAACTTTAAGAAAATTTACCTACTATATTTGGCTGTGTTTGAAATCAGTGAAGCAACAAAGTGAGAAAACTTATTGAAGACAAAAGACTTCATTATAGTAGTAGTCAATTTACTTAAATCTTCCAAAGGGAATTCACTTGTAGATTGAAAATATTGTTTTTTTAAAATGGGTTGCTTCAAAAAGGCTCTACTTGTATCAACCATTTTTATATCAGCTGCATTCATGAGCGTTTATTTAATGTACTTTAACCATGGATCTTCGGAGGATATTTTGGCTCGGAATGCACAGAAAGCATTACACGGTGAACACACGCCAGTTGAAGAGGATTATGACTACGATGATGATGATCCTTTATCTAAAGTGTCCAAAATAATGTGGAATAGATTCATCAAAGAAAATAATTTAGTCTCCATTGGAGAACTGTACTCAACATGTGGTAAGTTATTTTTAAATAATATTTCTTTATAAGACAGCAATATTTTTAGTGCTTCTTGGTTGGTTGGTTGGTTGGTTGGTTGGTTGGTTTTGAGTATTTTCACAAGTGGCATACAAGAAAAATATACTTTAAAACTAAATGGCATTTTTTAAAAATTGCAATTGCTGTCGCACATGTAAATAAGGATTTATGTACATTCAGGTACTGAAAAATTTCACCATTTTTTATGCGTTTCATTAATAGTGTAATCTACTGATGTATTTAAACAAGCAAATATCAAATGAGACATAATTTTACTGTAAGTTACAATAATAAAAACAACCATAAAAACACAAAACACAACAAGATATGACTCACTTGATTTACAAGTACAAACAATCAAAACAAAACTGCCATTAAAAAATAAATTTATATTCATCTGTGCAGATGTAGTTTATTATGCATTATGTTTTCAGTGGGAAAATTATGAACAATATTTGTTTAATTTAACAGACAAAACCTGAACTTTATCACTCTGAAAAAGCTGTGGTTTCCTCTAAATTAGTTTCTTTCTTTGTACTAACTGAAAGTTATACCTTGCAGTTATTCAGGAATTTAATTGGTGTTCAAAGTCTAGCTCAAACTACAACCTAGTTTCCATTTCATTGCCTTTATGTTCATAACATTAACCCTGGTTCACCTGCATGTAGTGCTGGTAAAGAATATTCTAAACTGCTGTAAACAATAAGTAATATACATGAAATTAAAGTTTGAGACCCTTGTTGCACTTTTAAAATATGCAAAATTTTATTTTGTAATTTAAATTTATATATTTTTAAAATGTATTTTAAAAAAGTATATTAATTGTTGTAGGACATATTGATCTCAACAACTATGACATCAGTCTCATAATTGGAGAAAATAGTTGACCTACCCATTGTTTTAAAATTAAGTCATTTTATTTGTGTTAGTATTATATTTGTCAATTAAGTTTCGGAAGTAATGATTCTGATGAATTTTAAGAATTTATATTTTCTGATACAAAAATAATTTTCATATTGTTGAAATTTTATTGCTTTTTAATTTTTACTGTAAGTTACAAATTTGGATCATACTTACACTGATTTAGTAATCCGTAATTGTCGCAACCTTGGAGGTTTATTACCTCCTTGTTAGGGCATGTCTGGTCAGTATAAAATAGTATTTGCTTTGAGATAAAAGTGTCTGGAGGTTCCAGCCAGTGCTGGGAATGAATTTTTGATTAGCTATAGACTAAAGTATTGCATACCTGGCCTGTATGAGTACAAATGAATGTTGAAGGCAGAGATTGCTGCAAAAAATGCCACCAAAGTGAAAGAAACAGAAAGTGCTGAGCAAAAGAATATTTGTTTCTCATTTGCAAAAATGTTCACAACCAACCTCAACACCTGACATTAAAAAAATAGATAGATATTTTGTTTTCAAAAATTGTTAGTAATTTTAATATAAAATATTGAAAAATGTCAAACTTACAAAAAAATTTAGTTTGAAGAGTGAAAGCAGGATGACTATAAATTTAACACTGTTTATTAATAAATATGTTTCTCTGTTAGAGAGAAACAGTTCCCGCTAAATTGTCGCTGACACTAGGACACTGTCACCATGTATTTAGGTATCTCAAACACAAATCCTAAATATTTTTTTCTGACCTTTCCATCATTTATGTCAATTTGGAATATATGAGGACCCCTGGTTTAGTATCTATCTATAATAATAATAATAATATATGTTTATTTCAGACAATTATTTATGATACATGCGAAAAAATAATGCCCATACTAAACAATAAGTAACACTGTACAGAGAAATAATATACAAACATATATAATGCTACACTTCAACAAAACATGTGACACGATATAAATACTACAATTGTGCCATCTATGCTTTATGCTGAAAAAATGTTCTTATCAGGTTAGCTTTATTCTCAATTAACATGTAGATGGAACATTTTAACAATATTTTCAGTTAGTTTTCTTCCCCACTAACTTCAGAAGTATTTGGCTCTTCTTCCATGTAGTATCACTTGTTTGTGGTTTCTGTTATCTAGGGTTGATAACATTCATATCCTTGATTGAGGCCCATGTTCCTAATTATGTTTAATGAGTAAGCTTTGGCCAGGAATTAATATTCAAAGCTGTCTAAAGTTGTGGCCCAAAGTTGTAACATTTATTTGATGTTTGAGCTGTTCTGTTCTTTCATTGTGATAAGCATCAACTCCATCAAGGCTAATACTCTAAGGCTATCCTCCCCTGCACTGAGTTGATCACTAAGTTTGTTACCCAATTCTCTTTTAAAAAGTAGGACTGTTTCACAACCCTATTTTAATTTTAAGGGAGGCACTTTTGAAGAAAAAAGTAGCTTGATTGCTGTGGGATAAATTGGGTTCACCTAGATACCAACTGCTCAACAAATATGACGTCAGTCAGATAATTGGAAAAAATACTGGACCTACCCCATTGTTTTATCATAAGATTAAACATACCCTTTGTATGAATATCTTAACATTTCGATAATGTCAGCAAGTTATATCATTAAATAACGTTCTCATAAGGTATGCAACAACAAAATGGTAAGTGATAAGTGCTGTCTATCTCTTCTTAATATTACGCTAGGAGAAAAAATTACTGGTTTTATACCAGGCTCTAAACATTCACTGGTCATTCACTGGTAACTGGTGTAATAAAATGTCATGATACAATGACCGTAATATAGTTTGCAGTAAGTATTACATTCAAAGCAAATTCCAAATACAAGTCCCTCTTGTTCTTGAAATAATCATACAAAATTAACTTCTCATGTTTATGACTGCATTATTAAACCGAAAATTGTTGCCTATGGTAGTCTTTTTTCAGAAAATGGGAAGCTTTAGGAGATTGCAGGATCAAAACTAGTGTACAAAAAAATAATGAAATAGACATTTTTCTGCATAAATATTCATTCGATCTTATCTCAATTCAGTAAAAAGATATCAAACATAAATTTTAGTCCAAAACTGAATCATACTTATTAA
>JAOXYB010051367.1:0-11666 GCA_028565635.1 Phoronis ovalis | reverse complement strand
ACTATCTTGGGTGGATCCATATCTTTACTCGACTCTCTTACTTTAAATTCTTTCATCTCTTCCTGACAAATCTTTTTCACTTCCATATTATCTCTATTATCCAGTTTATCTTCTAATGACTTTACTTTCAACTCTAAATCATCCTGACGCTTTTCTAGTTTCGTCATATGGAGTAATATTTTCGCCGCTGATTTATTGCACTTCTTGCAGTACCAGTGGATACAACTATCATCCTCAGAGTTATTAGCTAGAAAAGCATACACAGGCTTATTTATTTGCTCACACTTAGTATGATGCCAATATTCGCATACTTCGCATTGTATTGCATCCTCATCATCAGTCACAAGCTTTTGACACGTACCACATAAAGTGGATCCAATATCTATACAAATTTTCCCGCCGTTGCCGCCATTTTGAATATCTGAAGTACGATCCCTTTCTTTCTCTACATTTAATCTTTTTGTACTACTTCTACTTCCCTTTCGTTGTGACATTCTTATCCCTAATTTTTTATGATATGGACAATTTTGAGTCCAATATAGTTTAAATATGTGGCCAATAGACTAGTATTATACTAATATTAAACATAAATTTCCGCACTGATAATAAACCCGACCGTCAATTTCACCGGAAGTCTATCATCTACAGTGCCGCTCCGCAGTTCCTATATCTAGTCCTCATTCATGGTCCATAGAAACTTTAGTTTTTAAGCATTAAATTAAGGGTTGCTGCCAAAAAACTTAGTGTGAGGTCCAAGGTAAAAAATCCTTACCCCGTGATAAAAACTGCATTCGGGAAATTAGTCCTGATTTTGTGAGTTAGAGCTATGCCTCAGATAATCCTGCAAGCATGACCCTACTATGGACAGCCTATGGCTTGTCTGTAGGACCGTTTCGTATCTCACACCAGCCGAAGTTCTACTAGCCTTCACGCATGCGCAATAGTATAATATCCATACCATGAATGAACAAACCTTCAAGAGTGCATTTTGGATTTTATCCTGTTGAATCTTTGATTAAGTTATCTGTATACGGTGATATAAGAAGCGGAGTAGTCCAGGAATAGGCAGAAGCAAAAATTTGGATAGAATTTAATAGGAAAATAAGTGTTTTCGAACTTCGGCTGGTCTGAGATATGAGGTGGTCAAGCCGTAGGCTGTCCATAGTAGGGTTGCAGGACTACACCTCAGACAAATTCTGACGGGTGAGGCTTGCCAAACATCACAAATCCTGGTATAACAAATCATACTGAAACTGACCAATCATCCAAAAGGTGTATATTTCTTACTCTGTGAGTTAAAATATTATACTCTTGAAACTGTGTGCCTATCGAACTTCAATATTGACTACCATCTATTTGGAGTCATATTCCATTTTATCAAATGTCTGTGGGAAAATTAACGAGGTTCAGGAACCCATCAAATTGTGTAGGATGAATTCTTGAGATCAGGAATAGATATGCTATAAGCTGACTAACAGAATTTTGGTTAGATTGATACTTTTATTACGTAGACATTCCACTTGTGAATATCATAAATAAATGCAATCTGTGACCAGTTATAGGTTAGCCAGCTAATTTGACTCTTTTTTCAAGCAGGTTTATGTTTTACAGGAATTTTAATATTGTACATTGGTCAAATATTATATATTAAACCCATTTTATTTTTCCAGTACAGCTGTTCCTGTCAATTAACAACTTTTATTACACTTTTATGTGGAAGTAAAGTTTATAGGATAGACATTTGAAATTCTGATTTTATAAGATAAGATTAAAAATCACAAAAAATTGGATATTTAAAGAAAATATAGATATATTTGCGACGTTTCGGCCTTTCAGCCTTCCTCAAATACCTGAGGAAGGCTGAAAGGCCGAAACATTGAAACATTTTTTTTTCTTTAAAATATCCAATTTTTTTATTTTTCTGCTGATAAACGTATAGTGATTACATAAGATAAGATTGTCCAATGTTTTCATTATCTTTAAGTGTTAGCTTTTCTGTGTACAGGAAGCTGTTTAAAGAAGAAGTGCAAGCGGTGAATTATGCTGGAGAAAACGAGGAAGAAAACATAAAACAAGAAATGCAAGAACACGAAAAATGTATGGACATCAACAGAAAATGGAATGAAGAAATTGCTTTAATGAGGTAATCATGTTTTTATTTTAGATAAAATGATCTTAATTAAGGGCTGTGTAAAAGTTTCTTTGGAGATTTGTGCAAATATGCATTATGAAATTTTAATTTTTGTATGCTGGGCATATATAAATCCTTTTGTGCAGAACCCTTTGACTTAAAAGAAAAATTACCGAATGAAGTTCGTGAAATTATAAGATAAATGGCTTGCTGTAGATTATTTTATAAAGTTATTATTTATATTCATTTGTTGCAATTACTTGTTTTCTGCACATTTTTATTTGTGCATTAAATTCCTTCTCAGGATAAAAGAATAATATAATTTTAGTTTTACAATTTTTACAGAAATGAACGTGAAGTTACGAGACAGAAAGAAAGAGAAGAAAAATTCTTCCTGAAACTTGATGCTTTAGAAGAAAAGAGAAGAATTGACAGGCTTCAAGCAGAAGAGGAAGTTAAATTGACAAAGGTTATAGTCAAAGCAACAAAAATTTCTTTAATCTCAGAATTACTTATGTGCTGCCTGGTCTACTCTCAGGCAGTTTTGTACTAAGTGATAGTGAGTCACATTTAGTTAAATTTTAATCATACTGACAACAGTTTCTTATCAACTTATGTTCTGTCCTGCACTTTTCTCAGTAATTTGGACCATGTCATGCCAGTATAAGCAAACTAGAAGAATCTCCTTGCTAGGACATCCCACTTTTATTCGATACATTAAAGAATGATTTAAAGCACTGTAGTGTTTTTGATGAATAAGATCTTTTAAATATGAATTTTTCTTCCTTTTGTAGGAGATGGCTAAAAATTATATCAGTATAGAAAATATAGAAGAGGAAATCGAAAAGGCTTTAGACAATGTTGTGGACTATAATTTTGCTTTGGACTTGGATGGTAACATACATAAACCATCAAGTAATATTAGTGCTAAGGACAAGCCAGAACAGATTTTGTCAGCAAAGAGTTAAAATGTAGTATATATTGCATGTAAATATCCATTATCAATTTTGAACGTTACACGACTGACATAACTCCAATTTTGAATGATCAGGCATTGAAACAACAATTACAGAAGTTAGAGCTGCAGAGATCTCGATCATTTTCATGTAAAAATAGATTTTGAACATTTCAGCTGTATTCTGCTGAAATTTTGACAACTTTTAATTTGACACGGTACCACAGGGAATATTTTTCTGTTATAAGTGCAGAGTTTAAATTTGTCACATTTTACATTTAGCAGATCTTTATTAGCAAAATATATAGATAGTTGTGTTGCAAAAAGACAGATTTAATTTTCTAATAGTATCAGATTCTATGATTTCTGAAACATCATAATTTTGCAGTTTATAATGATTACCTGCCTACATTATAAATACTAGAAATGGAACCGACGATTGTCGCAGAAGTAGTGTTGGATTAAACGCTAGGGTCGGAATTAGTGTCCGGGTTAAACAATAGGAACTGCCCCTGAGAAGGTGTTTAGTGTACAACTATGCAGCGGGCACGGAACATACGACATCAACAGTAAGTCCACCCTATTCGTTTGGTAGTATAGATGCATTTCTATAAACCAATTTACAGTGGTCAGTTGATCTAACAATAAAATTCAGCACACTTTGATATACCTACATAATGTATTTACAAAATTAATAACATTGCCTCTTTGTATCAAGAGGTAAGAATTAAATATAAAAAACACAAAGAATTTTGCAGTAAAAAAACGGTTTTCACTGTCAATCAGATTAAATACATTTGCAAGAATTATTTAAAAAAACAGTGGCTACAATTTTTTAATCACAAGTGGTCATTAATTTGCACTTTACGAAGTTAAAGATGTACGAAAGTGCTGCAAAAGTGTACAAATGATATGAAGATTACACAGTCCAATTCTATTAAACTTAGTATTGTGGTATTTTTTGCCTAATACACTTTGAGACAGCAGTGGGTAGTAAACTGGTACATACAGATTTTACAAAAACAAGTTAGTTATTAACTGTTGTAAAAATATGTGATGTCATAATATGCATCACTCCTTAATGCTCACAGTGACATAAGATCAATGTTCACATAGGTATTCTCATGTCAGTTAAATTATGATAATAATTATAATTTCTTAGGTTATGCAACTTACTACCGAACTCTACAAAACAAACGTTCAATGCAAATTCCAGGACATTACCAATAGCTTATTGATAGTGAATGCAGATTAAAATTTCTCGTCTTTTGTTTCTTGAGGTCATATGTGGTTTACCATCTCAAGTACAATGGGCAACAAAATTAGTTTGTATTGATGCAAACTGTAATAAGAGAAAAAGTGATAACAGTGTCGAAAAATATGTTTGTGATTACTCACTCTGATATAATAATAAATATAGCTGCAGTAGCTTACAAGCGAGTCTTAACTTTCCAATTCTACATTGTTTTATCACAGTGACAACAGTTATTCAGTGTCATATCGATCCAATTTGTTTTTTTCTAAAACTCATTGTGCTGGTTCTCTCTGATTGCAAGCAGATGTTGTATTTGTACTTGCTGTTTGTTCCCAATTCTTAATCCCTGAGTTATTTCGTAAACATTATTCATCTTCTTTCTTATATAATAAATTCTGCAGGTTGTTGTATGTAACTGAAAAGCATGTCCACATAACTTTGTTCAGTAATAATACATCCTGGTAAAATGTTCCAATTAGATTTATTTAGTACCTGATATGTCATTGGCAGGATTGTGCATAAAGCTAATAAAATGTAAAAAGAACATTCCGTGCAATTAATATTTTTTTATAATTATCTTCCCGCTTTAACCGCCCTTCCTTGTGTTTGAGTTTTCGCTGTAGGTCGTGTTTGATCTAATCTTGTCTGCAAGTCATCAATTCGAATGTCTTTTAAATGTAACAAATGTTCTAATCTCCTTACTTTGGCTTGTAAAATCTGCAAATGAAATGAAGAGTGATTATTAAAATTATGCCGTTATTATTTAATACTAACAAACAATACAATTGTAGATTTTGTAAATTGAGGCATATTCCTGAATGCAATAAGTATTCAAAGCTAAATTTATATTCATTTGGTTATCATATTATATATATGTCTGTTTGTTGCCTGTATACCTCACCTGTATCGTTTCTTCCTTTGCTAAACATTCCTGCTCTTTTTCTTCATACTGTATTCGTGGCACTGTATCTTCATCATGCACAAGTGTAGGTTTCACTTTGAGCTCACTCCTAGCTGTCATGCCACCACTGAAATAAATAGTATTTACTGTGTAACTGGCATGTTTTTCAGTTCAGGTGTAGATATTTCTTGGAGTAAAGTATTATTTTTATCATTTTATGTTGACTACAGTACTAGTTTGTTCAACCTAGCTATGTATGTATGTATGTAAGCTGTTCATGGAGATCTAAAAGTTCCTGTATGATCTTGAACCTGGGGATAGTTTCGTTATATTTTGGGTAAGGGGGTGCTATTGAGAGTAAAATTCTTGGACAAACTATAATTATATACCAAAACTGGCGAAATAGGGATTCCATCTTATATCAAAAATTCTAAAACATATCACCATCCTACACTAAATTTCTAAGTAACTTTATACTATTTTAAGATATTATACTCTGTTAGACCTATTATATATGTAATTATCTTTCAGACGGATCTTTTGAGTAGAAGGTCTCAAAAATCACCCATGCTGTAAGTGCCACTAGATGTCTTTAGTAGTGTCATATTGAGTACATAGCTTTGGCCAATTCTATGTTTATTTGGGCCCTTGAGTGGACTCTTCTGTTATAATTAGGTGTGAAATTTAGTTTCTTGAAAAGTTTGCCTTGTATAATATTAGTATTATCCCCTTGTGTTGCCTGTGTTTACAGACTGAATTAGTCCTGTGAACAAATTTATATGGATTTGTGTTATATACCAGGACTCGAGACAATTTGGTGAGTTTATCAAGTAGTCTCATTAATAAATGTAATGGTTGTGTTGTTCTTCAGTGTTGAACTGCTTGCTTGTCATTGACTTTATATTAAAATTATAGTATCAAAAGGCAAACACATGCACTGCCAATGTCTCTTTTATTTATTGTTAATAAAAATATTGAATATTATAGTGCTTTAATTACGTAACCACAGAAGATATTGTAATAAGTTTTCCTTGAAGTGTTATGTTTGTGTTGTATTTTATTTTAAAGTTTTCTATTTTGTTTTTTAAATAGAGAACCCCTGTACCAGTACATGACTCTGTGTTGAGATGTTCTGCTGCTCCGGAAGCTACATATGTTATACCGCACAAGTCATAAAAGATACTTAATTCCACACCAAAAAGGGGATGCATACTAGTGGAACATTCCCATCAACCCAACGCACTAACATACTGCATAGTATGAAGCACAACAGTACTTAGAACTTAGGCAAAAGAGATCAAGGTATATCTACTTGATCAGCTAATTTACTCGTGTACTTACCCCGGAACACTATTTTGTTTTCTGTCCACTGATGGATTACTTTTTAAAGCTGGTTTACTTGCTGCAGGCTTTGTCCTGTGATTAGTTTCTAAAAACAAATTAAGACATTATGTATGACTGTTGTGTAAGCCAAACTGATTTAATGCAACCATATTAAATTACTGATGTAAAAGCTGGGTATGTTTTCATCATCTCTATATATGTACCTGATTGTGTTACATGTGGTTGTTTTTTGCTGGGGTGGGCTTTTTTTGCAGGAAGCTGTTGTTGATCTGCTTCAGGTTGTTCACTTGCATCAGAGAATCGTCCGCCATTTTTCTGTTCCCATAATGCCCGGTCTATTTTAGTCCGTAACATAAGTAGCACCCTTTCGACAACAAATGGTTTGTTAATGGATATCTGACGAATGACATCATCAGCCACTTCAAACCGTAACTTTTTAAATACTTTCCTGTAAAGAAACAATCATGGATTCAAAGAAAACCAGAAATAACTAGATAATTTAATTTTAAAAAAATTAGTTGTGATAAATTAATGGAAACAAAGCTTTTAAAACAGAAATTTACGAGAAATCCTTGTATCTTTAATAGGCATATTAACTTTTAAACTAACTTTTATCAATAAGGTGTATAGGACCATTAAATCTGAACATTAAACTTTTTGAAAATCAATTTATATTATTTATTATTATTATAAATAATTATTTATATTATTTATTATTATAAATAATTAGAAAAACTTAGCAATTTTTACTCATTGCCCTGTATTATTAAAACGTGTTCAGAAAAACAATATTTTCAAACAAAATGAAAGCAAATTATAAGATCATTTGTAACAAGCATACAAGCAAATGTGCAATTACAGCAAAAAAATATGTAAATTACTCTACAATTGTTGATCCTGACATTGTGTGAATAGATGCAATCTGCAATCATATTAAAGTTGATTCCACTTAAATGCCTCACTTATGTACAACAATGTGATGTATAGTTAGAAACTCAATGTTCAATAGTCGCAGCAGTGGTCAATCAATAAGTTTTCCTGATCTATACAATGCTTAATTGATTCAATAGTATAACAAAAATAGCTACGCATTGTTTTTGATGCCATGACGACTAGAGATGTCTTATGGCTTGAAAAGGCTAGAAAGTGATTATTGTCGTACCCTACCCAGGAATTAAAAAAGAATACTAACTTTAGTTATTACAAAATATAAAATGTTTTTCATTTGACGTATCTTTAAGAACCCTCATAAATTATATGACCCGTTTATTGTTGTGGCAGTTGTTAGATTTTCAGCAATGGAAGAAACACAAGACTGAATGACATCGGGTTTTTTCTTACCTATTTAATAAAAACCAATTTTCCATTTTTTGTTTAGTAGAATTTGCCGGAGTATAATTATGCACGTCAATTATTCGTGGAAAATAATGTTTTATAACCTCAGCTACCAAAACTGAAACAAACAAAACTCAAATTCCAAACAAAATTATAAACATAAGCAAGCATTAAATGAAATTTAACCCTCACAGAACCAGTTACATTATTTGCTTTTACTGTGCAGATAATGTATTTTGGTACATGAGGGTTACACAGCGTGCTTGTGAATTGTGCAATTGTCAGTTTAGCCAACCTGACCATGTTGTCACTAATAATTGTGCTATCTTTATTTAGCGAACATTTTAGTATAGGATTTTTCAAATTTGTGGTCAGTCTTTCTAATATAATATGGAGTCCTATAATTCGTAAATTTACTGCAAAATATAATTTGTTTACCATTTAACATCACATTAAATTAACCAGCCTGTTCTAAAATATCACAACCAAAAATAACCAAACAATACTCTAATATTTAATAAACAGATAGCATTCGGTAATGACAACAATGGCAACTGACAACAGTATTTGTTAGACAAGCTAAACTGGCCACAAAACTTTCAAATTCTGGCATAATATTATTCAATGTATCCCAATGATATTAAGCAGCATGCTTAACTTGTCTAACCAATACATGACAAACAGGAAGTACAGCACACTGCAACAAAACTTGGTTTAAGATAACACAGCTGTGTTTATAGAAAACTTCAGCAATAGTACCTGTTTAACAAATCCCAGTTGGTAGCTTTTTGCTTGCTGGACGAGGCAGGGGCATAGTTATGCATTTCAACATAAAGGGGAAAGAAATGCTTCACAAGCTCTGCTATCATGACTGTCAAGAACAGAAGGAATGGCATCAGAATGGATTGAAATTTGCATGTATATTAATAATCAGAGGGGAAATTTGTTAAATATACAAAAATTAGCTATTCAGAATACATATGTAGATAAACATCCTCTTGTTAAATGTATCATCTACAAAAACTGACATTTCTTTTAATATGCACATAGTAAGGCGACTGAAAGAAAGAATTAGTATAAAGTCTGTAGTTAAAAGATATTACAACCAGGTTCCAGTATCTGTCAATATTAACTGTTCTCAAATAACTTAATTGTTAGATACTAGACATTTAAAATTTAAGAAATGTCCAATAACAAAATTAATATTCATTTTTTTAAATTTACTAAATTTTTGTGTCCTTAAATGAATTAACCGGAATTAAGCCTGGATAAAACAAACTAACAAATTGCGTGTTCTACTATTAAATTAGTATTACAGCTCATCTCAGTCATGGACATAGATGATGAGAAGCAATGGATAAAAAAAATTAAACTGGCATCGTGCCATTTGCGAGAATCATAAATTTTGACATTGACAGGAGAAAATAATAATCATCCCGGAAATCATCGAATTTTAACACAAAAAACAAATAAAAAGTGGATTATTTTGATTATATACTTACTTTAATGTAATTAAAGTATAATAATTAAAGATACCTAACAAGTGGGTTGCACATACCTCCATCAGAGAAATCCCGGGTAATATTTCGTTTAGGTCTAGATAAGGGAATTTCATCTACCCATGTGTATAAATCTTGTAGCACTTCATCATCAATTTCGTCTCCCATTTTCCCATTATATTCCACTTCCTTAGGCTCCAGTTTGATAATTTTAACACTTAAAATTCTTCTTAATTACATTACAGTCTTATCTCACCAATTTGCAAGCTATATTTTGAGCTGTAATCAATATAGTTTTGAAAAGAACTTGACATGGAAATTTCAATAATCCTATCACACTGTTTGCCTGGTTGCGCAGAAACAACACATCCGGGCTTTGGACTCTTTTCAAAATGAACCCTATTAAATTTTTATAAAAAATAAAGTTGTTTACCTCTTGTATAATCCAAACATTTTATTGTATTTATGTCAACAGTTTTTATCTAAAAATATAATTTAGCTATTTTACTTATTAATTTTAACATGTATTTTAGTACTTTGGAGCGTCATTCTGGCACTTGCTTCCGCGGTAGCCATAGCGTAGGTAATCTGAAGCGTCGACTGAAGGAAAAACACAGCTAAAGGTTTGTTGAAATTGTCAATGATTTTATGTAGATTTGTCCTTTAATTAGACACTGCGTGTGCATTACATTAGAAAATGTGATTGCTAGATAACATGCTTGGAAATGTATGCCATAAATTGGTTTAAAACCGGATCGCAAACATGCTTTTTAATCTGAGAGCGGGTTATAGTCAGTCAGACGTATATTTGGCCCTGACACTTTCCTATTAAAAATCTACCGTCTTTCCAAATTAACAAAAACTCACCCGTACGATAATATTTTGCATACAGCAATACTATGACAGTTTTAGTTTGTTATTGTCAAGCGAAGAAAGTACAAATTTATACATAAACAAGTCACATGCTTAAAAATTTAATTTTTTCATAATCAGTGACTGAAACCCCGGCGGAATCGGCGCTTCGTATTTCGAGTTAAAATTTCGCTAAAATTCAACAAATGTTGAGCCACAAGAAATATTTATATATTTTTTTACTTATAATAACAAAGTAACACCTGAGCATTGTTGCAAGAGAATTTTTATCGTTTTATGTGAATTTCGAAAGACAATAAATTTTGCATAGGAAAGTCACGGGTTAGAATAGGACCTGGCCAATACATCAGATATTGGGCCTATTATTAGGCCAAAGACTAAGAGCAGGGCCTGAGAATCGTAATATGCTTATATCATAATTATGACCATATCATTAATGCTTTCCTGATGTAGTCCAGTCTCTACTGTATAGGTGCAAGTCTAAATATTATGCCCTATGCTAATAAATTGTTCATCATGCAGATATCGGTGTGTTCTGTTGTTGATACTATACTCGGGATACTATAAATCTTAGGTTTTAAAGTAATATTTTAATAATTATGAAAAAATCCCAGGGGAAAATGTGTTGATTTTGTGAGCAAAAAGTGCCGGGGAATATAAATAAATAATTTTTTTATCAAAATAATAATATATGTACAGAAACTTAAATATCATAACTTTAAATTGCTTCCACTTGTCTCTTTGCAAGTAAATGTTACTTTTTTGCAGAACTCAAGAATAACATCATTGTACACATTGTTTAAAGATTGTACTGATGAATGTGCCAGGATCCCAATGAGTGGGGGTGACAGAGTCAGTGACCCTAAAGCCATGGCGTCACCTCTAGATGATGATACTCTGCAAGATCTCTATACATGGATAGATCAAATCCCACTGTCAAGACCAAAGAGGAATGTAAACCGAGACTTTGCTGATGGAGGTTTATGGCATTTTGTTATATTGTTAAGATTAAAACACATTAAGTTCTTGATATACAAAATAGATATCTGAAGAGTCATCAATTAATATTGATTAAAAATTTAATCAAAATTTTTGGAAACATGATACCTGAAAAATTTTATTAAAGAAATGAAAACATGACCCCTTCATTCTCAACGATGGGATTTCTACGTGCATTTGGCAAAACTATTAGCTGTACTCTGTAAAGACAGAGACTGAGTTTTGATCAGCTCAGTGTTGCAATTATTGATTTAATACCAAATCTGTTATGCTCAACTAAGCTAATCAATTTCTTTAAAATTATCTGTTAATTCTCTGTTACTATGGTTATGTAATTAACCTTATTATAGATAAATAAGGTGAGTTATTAATTT
>JAOXYB010051356.1:0-11667 GCA_028565635.1 Phoronis ovalis | reverse complement strand
TTTTCTAATGTAAAAAAACAATAATGTTAAAAAAATATCCTACACATTGGATGGGCATTAGACATAACAAATGTCTTGTTAATGTGGGAGGCATTTATTTACAACTGACTGATGGCTGACAAGACTAAATGTAGTTTTTAAAATGAGAGATTTTGTGGGTATATTGTAGTGTTTTAGATTTTACTTTATCCAAGAAAATTCTCAATATCAAACATTGTTTTTCAGCTCTGGAACAATGGATACGTGGAGTACTAAGATTAAAGCCTTAGAGAATGAAAATCATAACCTAACTGAAGAGCTTCAATCTTCAGTCGACCAAAATACAGGACTATGTGAAAAAGTTATAGCACTAGAAATGGCCAGAGAAACTCTGAAACAGAAACTAGAAGAGATAAAGAAACAGACAGGGTAAATAAATCTTGTTCATAAGTAAAAGCATAATTATATTAGGTATATCCAAGCTCATGTATTTGTAGGATCCTCTTTTAAATATTTCAGTATGTGTACATGGAGATTATGTAGTCGTAGAAACGCTAATGAGCGATATCTTCTAGAAAAATTACTACATATTAATTATAAAGTTTAATATTTCCATTATAGAATGACCAAATAAACATTGTTGCTTGGTTTTTGATATCATGAAAATTTGATTGAATTCATTTTTGAATGAATTTTTATACAGATATTCAACGTATTTTTAAACATGTCAACCTTCAAAGAACAGATGTCTTTATCCTAAAATCCAAGTTTCATGTGCTCATTTTTAAAAACATCAAGCTGATTTGCTTTAAATGTCTATGTTATTTGTAGAGTTGCAATAGAGAATTTGAACACAACTGTGAACTTAGACGACTATCCACAATTAAAGGATCAGATAGAAAGCATCAAGTCTTTGCAGCAGAAGATTACAGAATTAGAGGTCAGTCAGCTATTAGGTCATATAATTTTATAATGTCTGAAGTAACATTTATATAACGCTTGGTATTATACCTCTTGTTTGTGCCGGAACTAAAAAAAGCAAGATTATCCTATAAGTGCAATGGCAGAATTACAACTGTTGATGCTCACAAAAGACTTCTGTTGGTTAGTTGAGAATCCGGGAAAATTTTTAAATTTAAAACTTTTATTTTTGATGGAAAATTATTGCAAGTATGGAGTATTATATTTTTTGTTTACAGGAAGAGGATCCAGAAAGTATTCTGGAAGATGCAGAAGACAATGAAGACAAGGTGAGTGCTTTTGGAAGTTACGAGATGAATTTCCTGCATGTAGAGCTTACAAAAATATGAGCTATTATGTAACAGTTTTGTATGGCTTGTATATAACATATATTAAAATTTGCAAAAATACACTGTTAGGGCTGTTTTGCTTTTATTTGTACAAGTGGAGAGGAAGGCAATTTTTAGAAGATCCCAACACCCATAATATATTTATTGCTTTAAATTATTACATACTAATATATGTACATGAATTGATTAGAAACCCACCACTCATATTTCATTTAGTAATTGAAGTGCCTTCCTCTACTTGCTAGCAATATAAAAGTGGAACAACTCTTACAGTGTTGCTTGTATACCATAGTTATTTATTTCAGCATGTTATTGAATTTTTATAAATAGCTTCATCTTTTAGATCAATAATGTCTTTTAGTAATCAGAAGCAGTTAATCTAAATTGAAGGGGTCAAACCACGCTTTCTGGCTAAAATAAAACATTTTCCAGGTTTCTGATTTTATTGAAAAAATACAGAGAAAACAGTAGATAACCTATACTTGCTCTTTCAGAATAGACTAGTATATGTTTTTCCCATATTTTCTATACATGTTTTAGATTTCATGATTTCTTTTACATCATTGACTAATCCAAGTTATATATCCACTTAGCAGGTAATCCCTCGTAGGATGCCCGCTGTCTCTTGTTCTCAAACTTGGGATAAAAGGTGATCACTAGTAAAACCAACATCTAATAATTTTAACAAAGCTAACACATCACATCACTTTACCAATTGCTATAAAAATGTTTTTATGTTTATATCCACATCAAACTCATTTGTTTTTACACTACAGGAGAGTCCCAGTCCCTCCCTTCCTGGAACACCTACATCTAACGCATTATCTGCTAAACACGCACTGAGACAAGCTCAGATGGGCAGAGAGCTACAAGAACTCAATAAAATGTTAATGAAGAAACAGGAACTGGCACAACAGCTTCATAAAAATGATGAGAGGATGAATGTGATGAAGACACAATATGAGGTATGTCAAGGACTCAGTGGACTGGCTCAAGGCTACCTGGCCAAATATTTTATTTTAACATAAATCATTAGTTTGAGAAAATCTGTATACAACACAAAATATCATATTTTCAGTGTTTATATATACCCCGGTTTTATATATGGTGTGATAAAAAAAATTCAGAGCTGCAAAATGTAAAGTAATGAATAAAGTTCATGTTTTAATGATTATTAATGATAATCAACTAAAAATTAATAACATTATCAAAAAAAATTACAATTGTAAAAAAACATTTTAGACTTTATATGCAAGTCTCAGGGCTCAGCTGCCTATTAGATTAATGTAGTGTTGCTGCTGCTACAGAAAAAAACAACAGAATTATACAATCATGTTTTTATATATTTTTGTCATTGTTCCTTTTTCATAGAACTCAACAAAAGTATTAGAGAAAGAATTGGACGCACTGCAAAAAGAGAAGGAAGATCTTCAGACTACTCTGCGCCAGGTTAAAACAAACACAAATGCTGGAAAGTAAGTCAAAGACCATAAGTATTATAATAAGTTAAAGACTTGAAGAATGACAAATCTTTAAACATAAACGCAAAAACATGCTATAATCCTGAAGTGTTTTTGTAAAAGCCTCTATAGCTAATCGCTCTGTTGCCCATTCTTCTTAGTTAACTACAAAGTACTTGTACTATTAAGCAATATTACAAGAATTAACATTATTTTATCACAGCTAGTCATATAGAACTTAGCAGTAGAGAGATTAAGATTCTTAGATATGAGTAATGAGCGAAGTGTATGCATCTGTTACGAGCATTTAAGTGCGAAGTAAATGAAAATCACTTGATTTATTCTATAAACATGTCTGTATAAATATAAACCACTATTGTGTTTCTTTACTTCTCACTTTAACTGCCATGGCAGACACATACACTTACTCATTACTCGTAGTTTGTCACTCATTTTGCTGAGGAGTTACTAGACTTTTTTTAAGTAGAATTATGTATTGCACCGCAAAGTTTACAATTGCCTGTAGCTACTGTGATGGTTTTCATTGGTTTCAAAAATGCAGTTCATTTCTTATATAACTTCATTTAATTTAATTAAAAGGTTAAGTGAACAGAGGAGGCAAAGGTTGAAAGAACTGGAAGCCAAATTAACAGAGCTTAGAAAAAAGATGACCGAGCAGGCTAAGATTGTAAAGCTGAAAGAGCAGACAGATAAACAAGTAACCAAACTAAACCAGGAAATACAGGTACATAGAATTAGAATATCAAACACTTTTGAAATTTTTTTTAATAGAAACGAACTCAAAAGAAATATTAAATTCAAAAGTCAAATTGCTCAGAAAACCTTTTGGCATTTGACATTCTTGTTTTATTATTTGGTTCCATCTTTCATTATATGGATATATTTGTTAATAGACAACCACTAGACATCTTGAAATTTCTATTCAGTCTGACATAACTGTGGTAGTCACTACAGCTGACTATATACAAAAAAAAATTTCAGAGTATGAAGCATCAACGAGTGAAACTCATGAAACAGATGAAGGAGGATTCTGATACATTCAGAAAATGGAAACAAGAGAAGGACAAAGAGATCCTGCAATTAAAGTCAAAGGTTAGTCAACCAGGAAGCTGAATTCTTACACTTCACTAGTTTTATATTCACCATGGAGTTAAACAAAATTATTATAATTACAGCATAACTTCGCAGTGTCAAGGAAATAGTCTCACAATATGTTCTTTGTGTACGGAAAAGACGATCTCGGTGTTTGGAAGATGGTATTATAGTTTTGAGGACATGATTTATTGTTTAATATTGATACTTATTGGCAGATACAACAGAGTTTTTGCTGAATTTGACCTATTCATAATGATCATATGAACTGTTTTCGAAAAGGTAATATCTAACAAGTGAACTTTCAAGTATGATACCAGGATCCTTGAAACTTTGGTTATTACTACTGTGCTGAATAAATGAAAAAGATGCTATAATATTTTAGGATCGCAAGAGACAGTGTGAAATGGTTAAAATGGAGAGTATGCATCAAAAGCAGTCTACTGTGTTAAGGAGAAAAGCTGAGGAGGTACGCCAAATATTTTTTGAGTTTGAGGTGCTTTAACTAGTTACTTCGTACCACTAGTTAGGGCTGCTCTACTTCTAGTTGTACTGGGGGGGGAAGGGGACACTTTTTAGATAACCCTACCACCCATAATATATTTTTAAAATGTTTTATCACATTATAAGTAAATGAATGGATTAAAAATTAAACACACTCAAATTTCTTTTATTGAAGTGCTTTTCTTCCCTCCCGGAAAACAGTCATAACACATTTTTAATAATTATGTTTGTATGAATTTAAACTGATATGAAATTATCAATTAAAAGATACCCACTCAATAACCAGATTTTGTTTGGTAATATGAATGTTTACTTAATCAGGCTGCTGCAGCAAATAAACGTTTGAAAGAAGCTTTATCTAAGCAGAAGCAGACCATAGAAGAAAAACAAAAGGATGTAGAAAAACATGAGATGACAGGCATTGGCGCAAAAGTTAAGGTTTGTTCACATATTTTTAAGCAAATTATCATGTCAAATTTATTCCAACTTGAGAAGTAATCAATATAAAGATATAACTATGATTTGTCCTGAATTCATAAATCTAGACAGTAATAAAGACAAATTAAAATTTTTATTGTCGAATGGTAAGGTATGTAAACATGTATCGACCTTTGTATATAGTGTGTTTATGTTAAGAAGAAATATATTGTATAACAAATAGGGTACATTGTATATATTCTTTTTTATGTTGAGTTCTGTTGTGTTGCCACTTTTTTGTTAAGTATTATTTTTCTAAAACAGTGACTTTTAAGTCCAGTCGGGCTGGGTAGTACTTGTTTTTTCATAACTATCAATATTGTAAATCTAAAAACTACATGTCACTTTAATAAATGATTTTTGATTTGACTTGACTATACTAAGGATTTTTCTGATGATGATCTGTCATTAAATTTGAAAAATGTGTGTGTGTGTGTGTGTCATGTGTGCTGGTAATTGCATACGCTCACCGAAAAACTTAAAGCTGCATGAATAGAGCATTGTGCAATAGTACGGACAAAAATTTAAGCAACTCACTAAATACAGGTACATATTGGTGAAAAACACAGTTTTATCGGGGGTTTTCTACTACTATATAGTGCTTCACGGCTTTCATTATAAATAATAATTAAAACTCTTATATATTAAGTTCTTTTAATTTCCAAGCTTATCATAATTTATTGTGCTTGCCATCCCTAACGACTAGTAGAGCACTAATCCATAATTGACACATAACCAAAATCCAACGCATAGCCCGTTTATTTCGCTAGCTGTAATTCACTGTAAACATAGTTAGATGTATGTAGATGATGAAACAAAATAATCTCTTTTAGAATAACAATGAGATAAGCTTTACATGTAATTATTTTATGGTATTTCACAAGGTTAAGCATAAAAAAATACCCAGACCGTTTACTGAAATAGAAAGTAGTACATTTTTGCACTGGTGCTCCGTTATGAAACCTACTTTCATTTTGTTAATTTGCTGGCTACTATCATCAGTTAAATTTTAGCATGTTTGAATTACCTGAAGATGTTGGTTACTGTCCTAAACAAGTCGTCTTTTTCTCAGCACACAGTCACAGGTATCGGAGTTTTTGACAAAATGGCGACTGTTTGTCCTCGTTATTAAACTTAGGTCATATGATCTCATATACGCAATACAAATAAACACCGATTACCTGTGTACCTATATGCACTTAAATTCAATGGGATATTTGTGCTTGAGTAAACAGACCTGCTTTTGTGAGTCATACACGCTATTATTGTTATCTCAAAAGTCCCAAGTAACTGTTTTAAATACTGTATTCCGTCCAATCTTCCTGAAATATAGCGCAATTTACCTCAATTGTGAATTACGTGCATATGTTATTACTTATTTAAGTAACTTTCTTTTTACTTATGAAACTAAATTTACTGTTGTAAAAAATGCTTGATTACAAATTCAGGAAAATCGTATTTATTGTTATACACAAGTTTAGATTCATTATTGCGATTTCACACGAATGATGCATGCCTTGTACTTTTTTTGGAAACGTTATGAAATATTAATATAACTTATCTGTTTTAGACGTGAGCCTGAAAAATTATTGAAAAGTAGCTAAAATTCCTTACTCGTTTGATACAATATTTACAACCAGCTGATGTGTTTCCTCTTCCACATCAACAGCGCCACCTGTTTGATTAGTAGACTGGTTTGATTAGTAGACATCTAGCGGGAGGACAGGGAACCAGTCTATTTGATTAGGAGTAAGGAATTTTAACTGCATCCTTGAACCCTGAGGGATATTTCTAGATCTGTTTGGAATTACAATCCGTTGATATGTTTTGGAGTAAGTTAAGACGCTCGATTAACTTTTATCTACTTCGGGGTTGTTATCATTTCGATTGACGACAAAGGGTATACGGACACAACTGATTTCTTATCCACTTGTAATGTAATGTAATGTAACTTAATAATGTAATGTCATTATAAAAAAAATCCCATAACATTAATTGCGCGAAGAAAATTACCTGTAAAGAACTGAAGTGTATTATAAATCCTACTCTCGGTTTAGTTAATGTTTCGTGCAGGTATGAATGATCACCAACATTTGTTGCTATTCCACTATGTAGACTACCCCCGGAAAAATTTAACCTCGCAACTGACACAATTCATAGCTTTGCCCTAACTCAAATAATCCTATCAAAGTTTGGTTTACTTTATAAAGCTAATATTAGTTTCAATATCTTGCACAGTAATTTCCCTTTCAAGAAAAAATAAACAAAAAAAAAACAGCGCCAAGGAGGAAAAAATAAAAAATAATAATAAATTTAAGGTTAACGGACTACTTCCAACCACTTTATGCCAAAGGGACCCTTCTACATGATGGCGTCGTCCAGCAAAGTGATCAGATCTCTTCTAACAAGAAGTTACAATGTTTCGTCATCTAGTTTAACCACGATATCACCAGATGCTTCATGCATGATTTTGTTACGTGTTTCAGTGTTTGCTGTTTCTTTGTTAATATATTTCTAATCTCAGCAAATGTTTTCCAGTCAGTGCACTCCGGGTGATCACAGATATGAGCAGGAACTACTTTAGTCTTAGCTATTTGAATGTTCAAGTATGGAAGATAATTCATGATCTCTAATTTAATATCTCTAGCACATTTTTACTTTTAACTCAAGTGTTAATTTTACAACTTGCTTGTTAAATTCCTCTACAGAATAATAAAATAAACTTAGATAAAGCCGTTATCAACAGAAGTTACTTTCATTTAAAAAAACATTATTATTAAAAAATCTCCAAACACCAGACACACTAGCTTTAAATAAGAACAACACTTAATTTAAAAATAACATTTTCGTGAAATTGTTGCTAACCTTGAACATTGAACTTCTTGTTTCGTTAAAATGTTCTTTTTTATTTAAAATGTTTACTGCTCTGCTGTGATAAACAAAACAATGGACAACTTTAGATACCGTCACATAGCTTTGTATTATACTGGCAACTTGTTTTTTTGTACTTTACAAATAGTGAACATATATATTTGAATGCAAAACCATAGTGCACGCCACCAGCGACGAAAATTTAGAAATGCATATATATGTATAAATACTTTAAAAATATACATACTCCCGTCTTATAATACTCAAGTATTATGAAAGTTTTGAAGACAGGATGATACTTTTATGCAAATTGCGACAATGCATACAAAAAATCACGTGATTATACCTTGCTCGGTCAGTTTTAGGGAAATAAACTTTCAAATTAATACTAACCTCCATACTCGGATTTAACATACTCTTTAAGTAAATTAAATAAAATTTTACATACAGAATTATATTACAACATTGTATACAGTATAACGCATTGTATTTTACCCCACAAAAAATAAACTTTCACATAAGAAACTAATATTATAGTTTCAAAAGCACATTTTCGGTTTGTAAAAGAAATACAAAATTACGTATTATGGTGCCATCACATGCCCACTTATAATAGGTACGTGATATTAAACAATAACTGTACGTTTGGCACATTTTAAATACAGTAGAAAAAGTTGCTAGAAATCACTACAAAATAGTATAAATAGCTTATCTCGAGAACCGTAAATATGGAATTTTCTATTTATACATATATTATTATGGATAGCTATTCCAAGGTGTTATCTTAGCCTAGACCCAAGTTTCGTGGCTACTCTAAATCGTATATAAAAAGTACATTTTATCTATTTTTTGTATTATTATTTAAATCTTATATTTATTTATATCACAGAAGACTTCATTATTATCATTAACATCCTCACAACCCAGGGATACACCTTGAGCCCTTGTGGTGGGAAGGGTGAACTGGTGTTGTTATCATGAAGAAAGTGGGTACTGACCGTACATTCTGTTGGACATTAACAACATCCATATGTTGTTTAACACTATGTATTAGTGTTTACATTAAACGCAGACGCCCGGGAATGCCATTACGGTCCCTTCTTATTTATTGAGTTAAAATTCAATAAATTTAAATGTTGTGCGACATGAAATATTTATATATTTTTCACTTGATAATAACACATTAAAACCATCGGAGCATTGCTGCATAAAGCTTTTCATCCTTTTTGTTAATTTCGAAAGACGATAGTTTTTGAATAAGCAAGTGTTAGGACTATAATACGTCAGATATTTGGGCCCATTATTAAGACCAGAATTAGTCCTGATTTCTGGAGTTTGCGCTGCCCCTTAAACAACTTCTGATGGAAAGGCTTGCCGGATGTCACAATTCTTGTAAAGCAAAATCACAATAAAAGTGACTAACCGATCAAAAAGGATATAATCCACACCGTATATGAGTTAAAATATTATACTCCCGGGATTATACTCCTGGTACTGCGTCACCATTTAGATGATTTACAACTCCTGCACTGGCATATAGACACACAAATGCACAAACACTACCCTAAACTTATGGTGCAAGACAAACTCATGGAGGAAATATGCTGTTAGTATTTTTGGCAATATTCCAGTGCGGGTCCGAATTATTCCGGAATTATTTTATGATTTCTAACCGCCACATTGTACCACTGTTTATAATGAAATTTCAAGAAGTGCTAGAAAATCAACAGTAAGATTTCAAGAGCAGTTTAATTTCTCTACTGGCAAGGAAGGGTGTCGGCATTGGCGTTGGAGTCGAGGCAGTTGACGTGGGCACATGTTCGTACTTTGGGCCTCAATCATAACTGGATATTAACACTTCTCGGCAATTTAAAATTTTAAAGGTTTATTCCCAAAACAAGTGTCCTACTTTTGGATTACATCCAGCCACATGTACAGAGTTTACCCCTCTATTCAGGTGTCTGTCTTTGGTTCCTCTATGTGATGTATCCATGACCATATTCTAGGTTGTGAACAATAGGAGATTTCAATATGAGACTTGCAGGCCTATCAGTCTTATCCTGGTATTTGACAATGTGTGCAACTCGGGGTAAAACATCCTGACCCTGTTGTAATTAAAGATCACCGATAATATATGTGGCAAATGAAAAACGTGAAATATATACCCTGTCGTAAATAAAGGGAAAAAACGTGACAGAATACCTTGTTGTAAAGATCTCTTTGGAAATAGATACCCTATTTAAAATTTAGTTGTAAATTTATATACCCTGTGGTAAATAAGTATGTGGAAATTTACAGACCTGAATTTTTCATACCAGTCGTAAATGCGTTTTCTAAAAAATGCGACCTTTGGTAAAACACTATTTTTTTGAAAAATATTCCCTGTGATAAATATCCAACAAGAAAAGTATCCCCTGCGGCAATGCAAATAAGGCTGAAAAGCGTGAAAAACAATACCCTGTGGTAAAAGCAGGGGTGATATGACCACCCCTCCCTGTGACCTACAGAAAAATAGTTTTGGTGTGGTTGGAGGTCAGTTTCTTTTGCCAGTGTTAAAATGGCGACCCAAGGAAATGTAGAGATAAAAATGTGCGAGTGTTTATGATTGATAAACAAACCTGACTTTACATTATTTTTAAAAAGACAACATACATTATATCAAAGATCAGGAAATCATTTTATGAAAAAATTGGTTTCATAGACGTCAGCTTATTTAGAGATACATCAGGGTATATCTTGTCAAAGGCTGGTAGACAGTATCTCCTAAAGAATATCTGATCTGACACATGAGGTGTTGTTGTAAGGAGGTCATAGTAGCTTGCGTAGTTGCCACTCTTCACATCCTTATGTTAGGCATGAAATGTTCATAAAAAATAAATTTAAACATGTCAAAGAAGGTCAGTGAACTGGCCAATAGATATGTTGTTAGTCTGAGCAGTATGGTTACAACAATGTTTACTGCTGTTGAATTTTCCATTAAGATTGAAGCTATCCATAGCTCAATGTCAGATTCAATTTGAAACAAAAGTTATATTTGATTAATATTTCATAGAATAGAGATGAGCACAAATGATTTAAAACAATCATTCTCTAAATTCATTGCTGAAATGACCATTTTTTACTTCAATTCTGAATATTTTCAGGTTCCAGCACACACATCTACTTGATAATGCCGATCTGTGCCATCCAACACCGATCTGTCACTGGAAGTGTTGTACCCATTCAGATAAAGATTCTTAGCCGACGAGGTCCGTGCTTTGATAGGCATAACTTTGTCGTATGTTGGTTAGAATGGCAAGTTAAGCATTTGCAAAAGAATCTGTATGCTAAGTATAAATATGCAGGTAGTAAAATAGACTCATGTTCTTTCATAAATGAGGAAACTCTCAAAACATGTGCAAAACAAAATAATGAGCTGCACAGTGATTCATGTGGTGATGCACACTCCATACGGACTTCTATATCCAGTACTGTCACATGTAAAAGAGAAGAATGCGCAAATTTATCAAAGTGTGTTTGTGGTTCTGGTTCTGTATCAGCTAGCTGCTCTAGTAACAGGAAATTAACTAGAAAGAAAAGACGTAAGCCGTGTTCTGCTCAAAGGAAGAAACGATATTCAGGAACAAAAGATTTCACCAATTTTCTTCTTAATAGGTAGGCAAATCTTCTTTTTTAAATGTGTATATAGTGTTAATGTAATTCTTTTCTTTTTTTGTTACAAGCTACCTGTGAAAGCTTAAACTGTGAAATAGTTAAATTCAGCTTTGAACTAAGTCCTGGTTGTTCTTTGAAACACTAATACACATTTTTCTCACCAGTGGTCACCTATGTGCAATGCAACTTTTCTGAGACCACTTTATTTCTATAGCTACCTACCACTAAAGATAGTTTTGCCTGACAAGCTTTGATTGTTTTATTATATAATACGTCACTATGTACAGTATTATATTAAT
>JAOXYB010051334.1:0-11667 GCA_028565635.1 Phoronis ovalis | reverse complement strand
GAGTACCCCACAATGATAAACCAGATTATAATGCATGATGTATTATATTCTTTTCTAATGTAAAAAAACAATAATTTAAAAAAAAATATCCTACACATTGGATGGGCATTAGACATGACAAATGTCTTGTTTCAACTCATCATACTTCAAAAAGTAAAAAAGAATCTAAATGATTATATCTTGTGTTATTACATACCACAGTAACTACAGCCTGGCACTTGACCTATAGTTGATATAACCTATTTGTGCCTGGGACATGTGACAGCAAGTTCTGGAAATATCATTTTGTTAGCGAATTTAAATGGAATTTTGAACAGCAATCCATTAAAGTAAAGTAAGTTGTAATTACTCTGTATCTGTAACTGTCTTTCTTAAACTTGCAATAATCATCAGTTCTGTATAATAATGTATGGGTAAGAGACTAAGAGTGTCTTGGGATTGTGCTACGCAACTGGTTTTTTTGTTTATTCATATCAGGGATTCATATGCCCTTATTTAATTTGAAGATATACATTTGAGCAAATATGTTTATTTAATAAGAATATTCTGTATACTAGACTGTACAGCTTAAAACGTCAACGAGAAATTAAGCATGCCAAGACAGGGACCAATTAAACGAAGCAGCTCCAAAAAGACTTCGAAAAGGACATCACCGCCCACAGAGTCGGCACTAAAGAATTACATAGTAGTGGACTTTGCATGCACTTGTGAAGATGATGAGTTAAAAACGAAAGATTACCAACATGAAATCATTGAAATGGGAGCAGTGCTTATTAATATCGAAACCAAAAGTATTGTAAGAAAATATGATTTATATAGTATTTATATGGGTTCTAAAATAAACCAAACTAAACAACTGCATGAAAGCCAAAAAAAATTATTTATTTCTCATTGTTGAAATGATCGTTTCAAACTTCTCATGTGAGACGTACACCTGTCCTATAAGTGTCAGTCACAACCTACCTGGACGTGTTTATTTTTCGTTTCTCGTGGGATGCATTCATATTTAGTTAAAATCCATTTCGCTTTTTTGGTTTGCAATTTAGTCATAAGAAATCATTCCGTTTAACTTAATTTCTATTGTAGGTGGACATCTTTACCAGGTTATGCAAGCCAGGACTAATAACAGAACTTACCACATATTGTAAAAACCTAATTGGTTTGAATCAGGTGCCAGTAACTGTTTCGCAGATCAAGATTATTCCGCTAATCATTAGGGGCTATCTAATACTTGCTGTACTAAGTTTAAGATCAGTTAACAATTGCACTACGTAAAAGTAAAGACTCATTTTACACACAATGTTCTGATGTATTTCCTGGCCATAATCTTATCAGTAAAATGTATAATATATTATATCACTGATGTTGAGAACATTGTTTATCTTTTTTATGTCATTGTTATTTCTTGTATGTTAGGAGGACATAAATGAAGCGCCTTCATTTCCTGAAGTTCTGTCAGATTTCGAGGCTTGGGTGAGAAAGCATGAACTTGGAGGACGCCAGAATGAGTATGGTATTGTTTGTGATGGGTAGGTTTTCCATGTGTTTATTACCAATACGCAGAACTTAATTACGTTAATACCAATGTTTACGTAAGATTTGTTATAAATTGTCATTAAGCTAAAAAAGCAAGTCTGATACTACATCCTTGGACAACATCTGCTATCTGTAATTATTAGGTGCTTTGTATTTTAGGGACAGAGATATGTCTGGTTTTCTGTATCATCAATGTTGGCGAGATATGACTCTTTACCCTAGATTTGCAATAAACTGGGTCAATTTGCAATTAGCATTTGAGGAAGCGTACCCCACGGGGTACCCGATATCTTCTAACAAAGAAAAGAGAATACCTCTTAATAAAATGCTTAAACACTTTGGGCTTGAATATGACGGGAAGAGATACCGAGCTGGGTCCGATGCTAAAAACATTGCAAACGTTGTCATGGAAATGTTGAAAGATGGAAAAATATTGATCGAAAATAGACGGTTAGATGTCTTCAAACTAAAAAAATTAAAAGATCATGCTGATCTAGATGCCAGGGATGTTCCAGCAGCTGGTTCCTATCATCTGAACAACGCGGTGAATAAGACTTTGTTCAGTTACATGTATTATAGAACGGTGTCAAATTGACAAATTGCACATATGTAATTCACAGAAGCACCCAACGAGGATAATTTTTTATGGCTTTATATATAGCAAACCAACATATTTTTTTACATGTTTCATGCTTAGATAAACCATTTGGTAATGTAGCTTGGAAGGCTATCTCTGTTCCCCACTCACCAGCAAGCTGATTTTTTTTAATTCACCAGCCAGCTAAAAATGCAGGGCAACACTATCTGCCAGCTGAAATTTGCAAAATAAGATGTTGTTTTATGGATTTTCGCGCTTTAATAAATCATTTAGTGGTGTTGATGTGGGGAATTAGATCTGTTCCCCATTACCAGCTGGATGAACTGTTTAAGGTTTGCCAGCCAGCCAGACTCGTCTGGGGAACAGATATTATGGGGAACAGACTGGATGGATGCTTCCGTAATTCATGCCCGGGGGGCAGTCAATATAAAAGTGGGTACGCGTGTTCCAACAAAATTTCGCGTGAAAGGGTATGTTTTTGGAACCGCCGATGCGTAACGCGCGTTACACTCTTAGAGTCTGTTTTTTAGCTAAAATCACGAACAGGGGCGTTTTTTTGAGGTGTGACACTTCGTTACGAGTATTTTTTCCCCAAAATTCACTTCCTTAGTGTGTATATTTTCAAAAAACTCACTTCCTTATGTTGGAACATGGGTACCCACTTTCCTACTGACTGCCCCCCCCCCAGGAATTCATGTACGGTGTATTTTTATCTTTCAATCAGTTTATAACACGAAGACTGCGTAATTTAATTGTTCTTTCTAAACATTCTAGTAATTTTATTATAAGATGCGTACTTTGTTGCGTCATGATTTAAAATGATCAGTAGCAGCCGTCCACGAGTAGTTTGATACGCAGGTTGTGTTGTAAACGAGAAATATGTAATTCTCTTTTTTCGCGAACATGGGTCTTTAGCAACAAACTAAAAGTATGACAGTAAAATATTCAAGAGAATTGAAATATACATTGCTTGACCTATAGGAATGTCCTTTAATTACTTGAAAACTGCTCCTGGGCAACTGGATAATAATGGCTATGCCTGTAGAAGATTTTGGTCCACATTACTCTTGTGTTGACATCACTAAATCCCTATTTGAAATAGCTGAAGTTTGTGGCAATTACTAATTATCATTTCCACAGGTTCATAGAGATATACTGAATAATCCGCGACGCCAAGTCGGCCCAGGAACCGATTGTAACAATTCGGTTTCCACAGTGGTTCCGTCATCTGTCACTACTATTAATCAAGCTTTTGCCATGGGAAACAACCACTGGAAAGGTCTTGCACTCATTATAAACAACCAGGAGTTCTCTAATTGCGGATGGCCTAACAGAGATGGATCCCAATATGACAGAGGTATAAATTAAATAGAGAAGACTAAAGATGTGCATCGCATATCACTTTAATGTTCATTTTAGTAGTAAAATATCCTTGTAATTTTTATTCTATATATAGGAGTTGTAATCTATACATTAAAGAAGTTTGAAGGTATAAAAAGTGGCACAATGTATCATGGCAAGAAATAGTCCCAAAAATGAACCAGGTTGCAGGAAATCACATGAAATATTAAAAAAATTTCCGGGGGTCATGCCCCCGGATCCCCTAGTTTCGGGGTCATCATTTTTTTTACTTGCTCTTAGGTGGGGGGGGGTGCAATTTTTTGTGCTAACCCTGGAGGGAGGGTTGGATTTTTTTGTGCACCATGTTTTTGAAATGCACCAACCCCCCCCTGTGGTAATTTCTGACCAGTCCCTAAGTATGTAACAAAGGAAAGAAAACAAAGTCCATACAGAATAGACAGTGGATTGTACATACAAAAAAAGACGTTTGAATTTCAAAGAACATTTGGTGTCATTCTAAGTTGAGTTAAAAGACATCTGCACTATATGTACTAATTCTGGGGAATATTAAACTATTTCACCAAAAAAATGTGTACATAGTTGTAGTAATTTGAATTTTGTCTTTCCTTGATTATTAATTCAATGGGAAGTCGTTGCAGGCTAAACAGCATACTTTTTAGTTGCGCTGAAACTAAAACTATACAGCATTATATTGTATCTTACATATACCGCAATCATGACGAGATAAGTAATTTAATGGAAAAATGTATCACATATGGTATAACTGGTATAAGTTATTATTATCACAGAAACAGCAATAGGTGCATCCGAGTTTTATTTCTTTATGCTTGATTAGATTCCAACCTATGTTACCTCTTCCAAAATTGAACTGTCTAGCATATATATGATGTCATTAATAATTAATAACTGACTCAGGGAAAATCAGCTGTGAAAGTTGTGGAAGTTTTTCTGTGAACACAGAAATATTACTTGCGATTACATGCAATATACAATTGAATATAGAGCAAGATTTCTTTAAAAAATCTGTAGAAGAGAAATATGGTGCCGTAAAATTGTTTAGGAAATTAGTAAATATTGATCCATATTGTACTTTCAGTCAAATTAGATCGCACGTTTCAAGGACTAGGTCTAAGAGTAAAGTGTTTTAATGATCTCACAAAACAAGGAATGGATGACGTTTTGAAGAAGTACGCCAAGGCAACTGACCATGATCAACATTTCTGCTTCATCTGTTGTGTCTTAACTCATGGAGAAGAAGGAAAACTTTACGGTGTTGATAAAGGGTATCTCACACCAAAGCAGATTTCGCATTATTATACATCTGCGGAATGCCCATCACTAAGTGGAAAACCCAAAGCGTTTATATTGGTAGCATGCAAAGGACAAAGCCACCAAGAAGGTAAGTAACACTTTTCAAGTAGAAATAGTTCCCATGAGGTAAGTTAAAAGGACAAATAATAGTAACAGTTCATTATTCCCGGCTGATGGAAAAAGCAGGATTAATTGCCATGAAATAAGTAGGAGGGGCCGCCTCTTTTTTCCAGACCTTTATGTAATTATGTACTTATAGTATATTTTCTTCTAACTTTACGTGCATTCCTCGTATTTTATAGTATGTCCTTCAAACCAATTGTAGTTTATTATTATTATTAATGTCGTATTGCAGTAAGAAGAGAACATGGCACTGATGCTGTGCCGTATGTAGATACGTCAAACGAGCAATTACGCGAGGCGGATTTAGTTCCTTTAAATGAGCAAGAAATTTTGGTAGCTTATTCCACAATTCCTGATCATGCGTCATATCGTGATCCTGAGGAAGGTACACAGTATGTTAAACACCTTACAAAGAATCTCGAGAAATATGGTACAAAGAATTGTCTGACGGAAATATTACGTAACACTGGAAAACATTTGTCTGCAGACGAAGTGGAAGTTAATGGTAGAAGACTGCGACAAGTGTCATCAGTTGCTCATACATTGACGCGACCATTTATTTTCAAGTAACATTTTTATTTTTGAAGCAGCACAATATATAAATTGCAACATAAATATACTTTTTTTGTTGTGAGCATCGCACATAGGAATGTAGTTGGTTTCATAGGCTGTGCGTCGTCATCGTCCTGGTATGTAACACTTTTACCTTTGGCTCTGCAACAACGGATGTGTTTTCAGATCATCTTAACATTTGGTACAGGACAAGTATAACTCAAATTACAAGTCCAGTATTACTTAGGCCATCTGTGAAGACCATTTAGTTGAGCAAAGCCAGGTGGCATTTTAAAACAACCGAAAAATGTGTTAAGCTGCTTTTGCAAATTTCCAAATGTATAGAGCTTTCGGAATTATGTGTGTCTAGATATTTATTTTGCATCGGAATAAATTCCATTTTATGTATCAAATGAACTATTTTTTTCACATTTATTTCACACTTATCCCACTAGGCGTGGACATGTGAAAGTGCATTTAGAATGGGTTCTGTTGAATCGTTCACCAAAACATGGAGCTGATAAAGATATGAAAGCGATCCTTACTGAAGGTAGAAAATTTGTGTGAAGAAATTTAGTCTCTTTATAACAAAACTGTATATACTACATTCATCATAAAGAGGCATGCCAAAAAGCTATTATGTAGTACTATTAAGTACTAATACATTACAATGAAAAAAATAAATGATTTATAAAAATACATTAAACCGTTTCCCCATATATGCTAGCATCAGTTCTGCTAATAACCTTGTATTCATAACATATTGTAATGTTCTTGTTTCAATCATCCTTAGATTTTTCTTTGCTTGGTGGAGAGGTAATATTTTCATCCCAGTCTGGCCAAACTCTTTCCTTCATTCTGTCACAATACTTATTTAAGTTTTCACAGTGCTCTGTAATAACAAAAAATACAGATAATAATACAGTCAACTTGCACAGTACTCCATACTAACAGCTAAGGGAATTGGTTATTTGCCCAAAATGGACATTTGGACACTGAAGTACTGCAGTGGATACAGTGACGCCTTAAATCAAATGGTTTATTTGGTTACGCAATTGCCATTCCCACCCTTATCACGAATCCCCGTACAATTATACATATAGGTGCTTGGATGAATACCACGCATAAGTTCTCGTAATACACTGAGGTGCATATATATTTCAGCTCATGTTTTATACCCAAAAGTATACTATGTTTTTGATTTTGGGAAATGTTTTGAAAAATTCAGTTTTCAAAAAAATAAAACACATTTTCTTCCAGAATCGCTAGTTATCAGATCACAGAAACCATTTTCATCCTCATAACTTTTGAATTTATTAACTTAGTATGGCATACTTGTATTTGTTTATCTCTTTATTTTGATTATGAAAGTTAGACAACAAAGTCATAGTCATGCTAATGAGCAGATAGATAGCACTTGAAGAATGAACATTGAACTTTGTTCACTGTGATAATTAATATGTTTTTCGTGTTCATTTGCAAATATATATTTCTCAAACCAGAGTAGATTATAAATCAAACTGAATCATTATATCAAGCATTTTTTGCCACACTCACCCAGCATATATATTCTTTGAGGGCTTTCTTCAGCACAACACCATTTCAAATTAGCAAGATTTCCAAACAACGCACAGTCAATTTCAGTTGGCTCAGATCCCATGAAGTAATCTTTGTCACCTAAATATTTCCATAGAACAGTTATTAGTGTTGGGAATCGGTTAAAATGTCATTATTAAAGTTCGCTTTCTTTGAACTCACTGATCGTCGACAAACAATCGATCATTTGTGACTACTTGAGAAAGTCAGGGTTAGCTGAGAAGATGTATTTTATGATTATAAGTGAAGTACCTCCAGCCATGTCCTACATTCATGTTCTTACTGTTAAAATAATACTATTTTATGACTTTTCATACTAAATGTTGACGACTTCAGTAAATGCACTTGGCCAAAATCATCATTCAAGCATTTTGCTTGGTTATGGTTGGATTTGTTTTAGCGTGCTTGTGTACCAGATGCTGCCATTTTGGGTACAAGTATTTTTTATTAACCAAAATGGGGCACAGTTTTGACTAAAGTAGATCATAGAAGTTGCTAACAATTAATCAAATCACTGGTGATTTAATCGAAACAACAAGATTTGTTATTGGCACAAATTGTACATTTCTATTCCCCAAAATCAGCTTGGCAGGATAGTTTGCAAACAACGCATTATAATAAATTCCTAATCCACTCGAACCAAACTGGCCTCAGTTCCTAGAAAAGGGATTATCAAATTGTCGGGACCTGGATTTTGTTGATCTTTTTAGGTGTACTGTAATTATATATGTGTAAATGTGATCTGACCAAATTATTTGTAATATATTACACTAGAACATCTCTTTTTCCTTACCTAAATAATCCGACAGAGCTTTCATGTCTCTCTGCATAATATCAACCTGCTCATCATATGTATGACGGCCTATGCCAATATCCCAAGCTGCATTGCAGACCTTCCTTCCAATATATATAGGCAGGAAGAATTTCATCAGCCACGAATACTGTGGAAACACATTATTTCGAGCAAATGAACGATCCCCATAATACCAGCGATTCAGGGCAAAAAACCTAGTAAAGTATATGAAAACTGTAATTAACTCTGCAGTCCTGATGGAAGGAAACTGAAGTATGAGCAGAATATGATCCTTTGTAAATATACTAGGGGATTACATCACTTCACAATTTGTACACACAGTGAAATACAAGTTATTTTTTTTGCATAAAAGTGTATTTAATTCGCTGCAAAATAAACAACTTGATACATTGTTCTTTGTAAGTTTTCTATAAAATGTGTAGATGACTTTATATCAGTCAATAAAGACAAATCATATTTTGAGAAAAACTAAAATTTCTCAATGCTTTGAAAATACACTCAAATCTGACATTTTCTCATATCCCCTGGTAGCCAAAGCTCGAACCTCCAACTATAGAAAGTGGCCTACTGTGAGGAGATATACAAGCACCAAATGACAAAAGAATCAGATTCTGCTTCCATCAGGCACCAGTAATTAGCCATGATGCTACTGATTTATTGTTCCATAATAAACTCAATCCTAATCAGAACCGGATAAATCTAAAAATTGATTATTATGGATATATCACCTGATGGTTATGAAAATAGCAGCGGTAACATGTGTTAATTATGCTTTCTTTATTATTTACCACAAGAGGTGATCCTCCACCAATTCGAGAAAAGCTCTTGATGTAGCACATTGTTCTGCTGTTAAATTTTTATTCAAGTCAACATTAAACTCTTTATTTAGAAATTGTATGCAAAACTGAGAATCTGCAACTGCCTTTCCTTTGTACATTATCCAAGGACACTTTCCTTTTGATGACATCTGAGTGTCAAATTCATTCTACAAAAGACACATTACAAACAGTAACATCATGTTATGGTTCATATAAAACAGGTTACCCCCGACACCGCTGAGTAATTCAGAAATATCCGACTTTTCATTAGACATACGTTTAAATTTTAAACAAAATCATAAGTAGAAATAGAAAAAAAATTAAAACTACAATAGAATACATGTTAGTGCCATGACATTGCACATGACAATTTGTAACAAATCTCACAATTTGTTTGCCAAAAGCTGGGCTCAAACTCCAGACCTCTCAGTCCTGATGAGTCCAGCACTATTAGCACTAGGCTAAAAGGGATATCCCTCCTAGCCACAGCTAATAAGATGCTCTTACCACTCAGGTACTACATACATCACCCTCTCCTAGAAATTGAAATTAATTTGTCCTCGCATTTTCCTTTGCAATTATTAGGACTGTAAGTGCCTTGAGAAATTTCTGAAGGTAAAATTACGTTGGCCACCATTTGTAACAAATTTGTGAATTTATTCGCGGGAAGCTGGGCTCTCACTCCCGGAAGCCTCTCACTCCCGAGTCCAGAACTATTAGCACTAGACTAAAAGGGATATCTCTACTATATCCACAGCTAATAGGAGGCTATTACCCTCAGGTACTACAAATTTATCAGCTACCTTTGTTGGTAATAAAAATACTAATACTCCAAACATTTCTATCAAAATTAAACAAGTCTGTGACCTATTTTCAAAGGGCAAAATGTGAAATGCTTGGTAAACAATTTGTACCAAAAATATATTTAAAATCTGGCTTACAAGCAGCTTGTTAATTACCAGTGAGCTTATAATTACCCTTTGCTGACCACAAACCCAGTAAATTCAGCATTCAGCAGCAATTTCAACATCTCACTTACATAGTGCTATTCACTAGAGATTACAAACAATTTATTTTCGTGTTACACTATTTTAAAATCTTAGTTTATATAGTAATAGCCAGGTAAATGTCTCTTTCATGTTTCAGAGTTTAATATGCTCAATTACCACTCCCATAAAATGAATAATTGACTATTACTATTTCAGCAATCACAGTATAATAATAATTAATGTACAAATATACCTAATGGAATAGTCATCTTCAATGTAAAATTATCAGGTAAATTAGAAAAAAACCTCTCAAGTACGTACTACAAAGGTGGGTCCTTTATATGTCAAGAGGAAGTTACTTTTCTTTAAAACAATACGAGACACAGATAAACCGCCATAATTATGGAACAAATATCTACTTTCAGAATGTATGTTATTTAACTGCTTCTTCCATTCTTTACCTGATAATCAATTTTTGCCAGCCTCAAATAGGTTTCCAGTTTGAGACAAAATGGTGAAGGACTTGGTAAATGTGGTGCTCTGCCGAACTGGTACAAAATAACTTTATCTGCGGGATGTTCAGGTTTTGACTGGCTCCAACCCATCTACAAATAGTAGCTAAGAATCATCACCACCACCATATCTTTATATTAGTAAGGGGTGAAATAATACATGTTCTTATATGCAGTTTTACATGTAAATATATATTCTTTTGCAGCAGTAAATCTATTATACAGGCCTGCCTATCAATTGTATACCCAAACCGTCATACCTTGTTCAGTCACAAATTTCCTGGAACAACCCGTTCAGATTTCCATGTACTTCGTTAAACTTAGGACATGTAAACTTCGTTAGGCTAAATGTTTTCCACACATGCACACATTTTGCTCGTACCACAAATATATTTCCAAACTCAATAACATGCACAAACACTGGGACTGTGTATTTTTATAACTATAGATAGTCCCAGACAAAAGGTAGCATATATCACGGAAGCACCCACCGAGTCTGTTCCCCAGATGAGTCTGGCTGGCTGTCAAACCTTATAGAGTTCATCCAGCTGGTAATGAATAATGGGGAACAGATCTGATATTCTCCACATTAACACCACTGAATGATTCATTTAATTTTAAGCACCAAACCCAATAAAACAGCAACCTTTTTCGCAAAATTCAGCTGGCAGATAGAGTTCCCCCGTATTTTTAGCTGGCTGGTAAATTAAAAAAAATTCAGCTTGCTGGTGAGTGGGGAACAGAAATGGCCTTCCAAGCTACATTACCAAATGCTTTATCTAAGCATGGAACGTGAAAAATATGTTGGTGTGCTACATAAAGCCATAAAAAAAATATCCTCATTGACATTGGGTGCTTCTGATATCAGCTAGTTCAAATTTGAATACGATGAATATGTGTGACCGATCCTATATGATTGAAAGAGGCGGATGATCTCAAATGCACATAAAGGTAACCGTTATGTACTCGAAGATGTATCAGTTTTACAGTGGCTGTATACGGATTACGATTTACGGTATATGCCCGGGACCAACTTATCTTACCTTGCCCTTGGTTATTCGTCTTGTGTGTTGACTGTAAGTTGTGCAAATTGATCAGGAGCCTTCACAATGTATACGCACTGGTAGCCCAAATGGTAAATGATAGCAAGTCTAGACTTGCTTAAGACTGACCAAGCCTATTCAAGGACAAGATATTAATCATGATGAAATTGAAATGTCGCCAATTTTTACGACACAAAGGCAACTGCTGTTAAGAGGTCACAATTTGATTCTTTGGGGCCGTCCATTCAATTATGTCAGCAAAATAGGGGAGGGGGGTTTGAAGAAGTTTGACAATTGTTGACATGGGGGAGGGGGGGAGTTCAAGATAAATTGACTTCAACAATGTTATTTTTACATAAGTTTGGTACTGACTTCTTTGAAGAAAAGTTCTTTGTTTTTATTGAAGATTGTAG
>JAOXYB010051312.1:0-11672 GCA_028565635.1 Phoronis ovalis | reverse complement strand
TTGATCGTATGGTGGTTGCGGTTTAATCCCCCTTTTCAGCTAGCTCAGTGCCGTACTAAACGGATTACTGGTGTTGCTGACACCTTTCAACCATGTAAACTCTCGCGAGATTAACGAGATTTCGAAATGTTTGTACGCCATTTTTAAAATTTAATTCAACCAGCTCAGAGATTTATCGCTTAAATATGTATGGTAAAGAAGATTTCTTGTTCTTTGATGATTCAAATATTGAATGGGAGAAGATCTTAGAAGATAGCTTTGAAATGAGTGACGAAGAAAAGATTTCCGATGTATCGGACGATGATTTTGATGACGAAAATGTTCAACCTCTAGCACCGCCAAGCCCCAAGCGCAAAAAACATGAAGTTCTGTTTCAATGTCCTGTTTGTGAAAAAGGATTAAAATCTGCCTCTGGTTTTAGGAGTCACGTCAAACGTCATGATAAGACCCTCACTTTTAAACGTTAGTACAAACCTTACTTGATAAATAGTAATATTTTAAGAACTATGAAAAATGTAATGCTTACTGGTTTCTTTATTTTTTTATATGGAAAGGGGGTTCATGTTTTAAGGTGTTAGTTCAGGAAACCATTTTCAAATTGAGAAACTTTGTAGCAACTTAGTATGATGAGACTAGTATACATAAAACTATACTTTGAGGTTTGCATATAAAAGTTATAATTACTAGCTATGACAGCCTGTAGTCCTAGTTAGCTTTGTGACCTTACTATCCTTTGCCTGTGGCCCTATTGCAAGCAAGCGATAGTAGGGTCATGAAGCTAGTACAATAACAGCCTGTAGTTTTGCGACACAATAGTTATATACTGCTGGGAACAGCTTCAGTGCAGAATGAGAAAATTAAGCTGTATATTAACAATGTTTTTTTTGTGTGTTTTGACAGCCTCCGATTACCAACTCAGCAGTTCAGAAAACAAACAAAACCAAAGTGATGTACCTGTTGTTTTGAAGAGATGTAAAAAGAATGTGAAGTCTAGTAAGTATTCAAAGACTTGAATGCAGTTACATAACTTAATTATCATTATGCCTACTTCTGCTATCCTAAATATTTTGTATGACTTGCTTTCTTGCAGGTTCAAGTCTTAGAGTTTTATATATCCTAGCCTGCAGCGAGAAGTTAATCTACATCATTATCATATCACAATATAAATGTTCGCGTTTTAAAATTTGATTGATCCCGCAGCGGTTCAAACTAATGCGATAATAATACCTTTGCTGCATAATTTTAAATGTCCTCATGATAAAATGTGACGTCGCCAACGAATTACCACTATATACCACAGGGTCGCACTTTTTAGTAAACGGTAGTAAATTAATATATCCCGTTCACTGTGTTGCCCTAAAAGTATTATGTAATTTTAACGCTTTAATGGAAATATTGTTTTGTCAGCATTTTTTGTCAGCGTGAGTGATATACAATACCTATCAAATTTCATAATTTTCGAATATATCGCTCTTTAGGATAGATCTTGTTTCGCACACAAACCACCGCGCTATAATTCTCAATTGACGGCAATAAACCCCGGGGGTCACTTGTGTAAAGGATGGGTCCACATGAGTAAACATAGGTATATAAAAAACCCTAAACGGTGAATGCCGGGTTAAACCGCCTTGATTTTACACGTTGAAAAAGTGTCCTTTTCATTACGCATCTGTACACATCTGACTAGTGAAAACATATTCCTCGGCAGATCTGCATTCCTTGTAAAAACAAATCCTATTTGCCAATATTTAGTCAAATATATACCCCTAATGGGTATCACACGTTACGTGCCTGCTGGTTGAAAAAAATATCTTTTTTAACACAATTTTCATTTCGCGCATGTGGATTCACCCTTTGACCAAGATTTTTTTCCACTAAAGCATTAAAATAATTTCAAGTCGTACAATTTTCAGGGTTACACATCATTCATTATGCTGAAACTTTATAAACAATTAAGGAACCGATCGAGTACGACATCGGAAGTCACAATAGGATCTGGCAAAAACTAATTTTACGTGAAAAGTGAAGACACATTTACAAGTGTCAGTAATGCCATACTGTAAATGATTAATGCAAAATCAAAATCTTGTGTTTTATATGTTCTGCTCCAATGACAAGGTTCACGGGAATCATATTTGACGTACTTATTAACTGTAATTGCATTTGCTGTTTGAATAGTCTGTAACCCATTAAAGTTACAGGTTAATGCAAATTGCCAGTCGTCTTCCTGGTAGATGCCAGACCGCTGCACAAGGGATATACTAAAGGCAAGAGTATCCTGATTATTACCGCTGAGCTGAAAGCAAAAACAAAACTAGATAGGCAAAGATTACCATCATATTTGTTAATAGTGAGGCATTTTAAAACTTAGTTGCGACATTTTATATTTTTTATACATTCAGGTATTCAAGTTATTTACAATACGAGATTCGATAAATCGGGAATAATATACATTTGCTTCTTATAGAATCAGAAAGATCATAGGTCTATTATAGACTATAGTTATGCTGAACCACGTACAAAATGGCGTGTAATATATGTATTTATTTGACAAGAAGTGATAATAACTAAGCTTACTATTTCTTAAATTACAGTTAAATCGTTTTATTAACGGATACTAATATGTCAACATTTCAGTATGCGATGAGTTACAATTGATAGTTACCGCTGTACCGCAATTTCCTTGCGTGATAGTAAAGATGAAATTCCCATTATTATCGGTACTCGACCCACAATTACCAGCAACCGTTTTACCAACTACGAAAGCTTCGGCATATTTGATATCGTCAGTGGCATCGGCATTACCTTTATCCCAAGATACAGGTACAGTTAGTGCTATAGCTTGGTTATTAGCGTCGCACACATACGTAGCTAAAAACAGTTTTGTAAAAAATAAACATTTTTGTAAGCGAAAGTTACTGTTTCAATATACCAACAGAGGTCGTAATAACTGTTAAAACAGCGTAGAAGAAACATATACCGTGCACTGTGAAACCAGCGATCGAGTTTCGAATTCTTATTGTGATTTATATTCTAGCTGCTTATATATTATTTTTTGGCAAAGTAACATAAATTAATTCGATTTTATCAATACAGGTGTAATAAGCATATACTGCTTCTCATCACCAGATTTACGTAATTACTTGCAGGACAAATGCATTTGTTACATGTGTACATACCTTCAGGTTGACTAACGACGACCTATAAAAATGAGTATTTTAGTTTTTCTTAAGAACAAACATTACTGAACATATTTATTCATAGAAAATGTCGTGGCACGTTCATTTATTGGGGGGGGGGCATTTATCGTAAGAAACCAAATGTAGAAGAAAATTTTAATTTGCTTACGGAATGTACTTAAAAGAAATCTTGGACTTTGAACTAACTACTGTGCATAGTATCATTGTTCATTTAACTGAATAGCTACTATCAAAATTAAGAACTTTAAAGCGGAGATAAAATAAATTAACACATTGTACTCTTTTTACACTAAATATCTTCAAATATAACAAATAAAAAGTATGATAAAGTGCAACTTCATTTTATAGTCTCATATCGTCCACCTCCACCGTCAAATTCTGGTTCAAATCGGTATGGCAAAACCTCCAAATCGCTACCTGCACCCACTATGCTAATCGAACTTTCATTTTGTGTAATTTCCGTTTCTTCTATTTCAAAACTAAGTTGTAATATTATAAACCAGAATCGTAACTACTATTTAATTCGGTGAATGCGGTGTGGTGTATATCACGTGATCGATGTTCATGCTGTGACGTCACAACAATTCCTTTGATGTCCCGAATTTTAGTTCCTGGTTTGGGCAGCCCTTCGGGACGTGTTTTCTAACGTTGTGTTTTAGCACTTCGTTATATAAAATGTGGACATTTATTGAATAAAAGTATTTTATTCAGCATACTCAAACATATTTTAAAACAATTTGTGGATTATAAATCATGCAAATTCTATTTTATCTCCGCTTTAATGCATATAACTACTATACATTTTAAATGTAGTTATACAGCTACATCACCAAAATAATTATATGTATACAATACCTGAGCAAACGGGAAACAAGTGAGCAATAAAATAACGAGCATCATCTTGTATATTTACCTGAAAGCAGAAAGATAAAAAACTAAGTTAGAAACTTATTATTTCCGAACAGTTGTTTGCAAGTATATTTGAAAACATAAGTTATTCTCAAAATTCGTATAGTCCTACTTTTAATTAGAAATGTATTTACATTTTTAGAAAAAAAATTCTATCTATGAAATAACAGGAAAAATAGCTTTAAAAGACTTACAGGTCCTCGCTCCAAAAAAAACGAAAAGTAGATGGTTTGAGGAGCCAAAAGCCAAATTATGTAATTTTTTAATGACTCTTTAATTATGAGGACAAATAGCTTTAACTATTGCCTACTTTTACTTTTATTTCTTTATTTATAATACATATATCTATAAATCGATTTTAGTAGCGAAATATATACAATTTAAAACATTTGAGTCACTAGGTGGCCATAAATATACAGCCTGTCCTATGGAGGATGTAAATCAATTCACAAAATAACATTTAATATTAAATACAGGTGACAATAAACTTCTTATGGAATACATTCAATGACTAACGTTTGAAGGTTACAATATGTCCTTTTCTATTTAAATTTTATAGCGTCTTATCAATTTTGAAAATAAAAATGTATTGATACTATATGTATGTACAATTTGGTTGCAAAATGTTATATTTTTTGTAAAGTTTAGAAAAAAATAAGCCTGAAGTTGATTCTTCTATATTGTTACTTCTTGTATTACTCACGCTAGATAACCCTTAAAACTGTGACCAACTACATAATCTACAGGGTTATGCTAGGATATATAAACCTCTTATGGTTATGTTATCCAGCGTGCAGTCAAAATACATCAATCCATTAGAGTTCCATCTTTTTACAGAATACTAACGGATGGATTTCCTAAGACTGGCCTGCGTGATATAATATTCAAAATAAAAAACAAGCACTTACAATTGAGCATCCTCAAGGGCTACACACCAGCTGGTTAGCATACCTTATTTAAGTGGGTTAGTTCGATTCATTGACATGACAATAATACAATGTTCTCTGATCTGTAAATCCATTATTATAGGTTCATAAAAGAATGAATATGCGTTTAAAAATCTTTAAGCAGTCTACACAGAAGCGTACCAGCTTGTACTCATCTCGTACAGTTAGGGCTATTTATTATCTTTTTCGCCATGATTTCATTTTGTATTAATTTATTGCTACTAAACAATATCAGTGAAGACTATGCTGAGAAAGACGTTTTCACTTTTTTAAACGTGTTTATAGTTTGTTTCGCACATTCACTTTATAATGCATTAATTATCGTTGCACGAATTATCTACGTTTCATTTCTTGATGTGATTCTATTACGACCACAGCTAGTTACCACCCCAAAGAGCACTGTCTACTGTTGAGAGCTGATGACCGAAATGTTAGATTATTTTAGTTTTATCGCACGGCATGTGCGTGTGTGCGCGCGCATGTGTGTGTGTGCATGCGTGCGTGATTGTATGTGTATGCGTGTATGCGTGCATGTTCAATCTACTGAGCACGTACAAAGCGCTTGTTAATCCAGCACTGATACTACATTTTTTGCAAAGAGATCTAATAAAGCGGCTTTCCTATTTTACTTATATGTTATGGCAGATGCACGTACATATACCAGTGTAGAATAAGTATAACTGCAAATTCTTCTGCAACAACTATCTCTTCATGATATTAAAAGACAATAGTTTGCTACTGGAGGAAACTTTATAAAACATCTTATTATATTTATTTATAACAAATATACAAAATGGAGGACATATTATTATTTTATATTATATAAAACATAGCTTATTGTTTTCCTACTTTGCGTTATTACTTTAAAATACTGTTTTCCATTTAAAGTAAACACTTCAGCGAAGTAACAGATATAATCATTTAACGTTAGTGTGTTATGTATTTATGTTTTAGGTGTGATTATTTTTGTAATTCAAGGTTGCAATGCCTATATATATATATACATTATGAAAAATTTTCTGTTTATATATAATCAGGTCATTCTAAGTAGGTCATCTAGCACTTTGTAACTTTACCGAGGATATATATATTTTTTTCTATTGGAAATATTTTGTTGTTATCACTGTTCAATTACATGTTCATGTAATTTTTTCATATAATATATATGTATATATATATAATTGTGTTGTTATTGTTTAGCATTTTCTTTGTAAAATACTTTTCAATTATTCATTAAATAACGCTTCTTGAAGCGTGAAAATCAATGATGAAAAATATTCATATTGAATATGTTATTATTAACCGTCAAAATAATACATGTATGTACCAGGTAGTACAACATATACAGGTATGTAACAGTCGCGTACGTATAAATAATAGACCTTCAATGTTAGCATATACCACGCAATATAACCCAAATCAAACAAATCGAAGATAAAGGCATAATAAAGTACAAATAATACATTTTCATCTTGATTTCATAATAGAAGAGTTTTGTCAAAATCTGGGTCAGTTATCAAAATACTTTTATCATTTATCTAAACAGGCTGTAAAACCTGGTGTTAAACCATATTGTGTATAACCAAAGATCAAAGAACAAACATGTGAGTGCGTTTCATTAACTATCAAAATATGTTCTCTGAAAACCTGTTTCATATATAGCTATTTGTAACAAAATATGCAGAATAATTGAAGTGATTATGCGATCATGCATGTATGGGACTTATATATATATATATATATATATATATATATATATATCCTTGTTGTACTAGTTATTCGCTTATTGACGTTGTCATTTTTTATTTTGTCAATACTTTTTCTTATTTTCATTAAACCCTGACATGCATGTTGCATTTTTAACGTTGTCAGAATTTTCAATTGTACCCTTAAATTTGCTAAAAAGTTTTCGTAACGCGTAATTTTAAAACGATGATGTTTTCCTAATTATCATCGAAATCATATTATTTTGTAAAGTTGTAGTTGTGTCTGTGTGTAGTAAAAGTTGTGCGGGACATCTATTTATAAACAAATATTGTTATTTGAATGTATACTTATTACTGATGGAGGTGATGGTTGAAAATAAGTACAAGTTTTATAATTTTTAGAAATAAATATTAGTCTTGTAGTGTAAAAAAATTGTTTTCATTATACATGGTCTATACGTCATATATATATTCGCTTGTTTTTTTTTAATTCAAAAACAATGGAAGCTTTATCGCCGCTACGCGGATCGCTGCCTCTATTTTTCTCTCGATATATGAAAAATACAGGAACTCTTTATCCAACGTAATAATTCTTTTCAAAAAGTCTTCACCTCATTTTTGATAAAAACACGCATCGTTTCTGATGACGTGTAGCTAAGACTTGGGGCCTTGGTGGTTGGATTTGGGACTTTGGGTTGAGATTGGGGCCTTAGGGTTGGAGTTTAGGACTGAGGCATAGATTATTAATTCAAAAAAAAATACTTAAGAAAATTGAGTAATTACTAATTTTAAGAAAAAAAATAGGATAATCAAAAAAAGCAAACATCATTAAATATTTTTTTAAAACGATAGGGTAATTTAAAAAAGATTTAAATTAATTTTAAAAATACCTTAATTAAATAAAATCACACCCCTCAAATCCCTCCTCCACTGCTCAACCCCCTATTACCACTACTTCTATTCCTACCTGGCTTGATCTCTTGTTTCATAAATTAAAAAGAACAAAACATTTTGTAGATGGCTGTGTGATTTCCGACATAAAAGCCTCATCACTTATCGAGACCGAGGAGTCGGTTTGAAGAAAATAAAATGTTCCAACAAAGGCTCATCAGAGGGGAGGACCGCAGAGAAGATGGTAGAGGTTATTATAAGATACCATAAATATTTGGAGTATTATTAGGGCAGCGGTAGCACTTGTTGTCTTTTTTGTAATCAATGTCACTAAAATACAATTTTTTAAAACTATTTTGGTAACCCACCGGAGCCTGAATGAGAAAACTTGCATGGTAGATTGTTTCATTCTAAAAATTCCATTTTAGGATTAAAGAAGAATCGTGTGGGCAACTTATAGTTATTTTGTAGCAGAACATAAATAAATATCATTATCTTCACAAAATATAAAATACTTGATATTGTATGAATATATACTGTTACGAACAAAATTCACCTAGTGACGAAATGGGAAACTACAGTTGGAAAAGTTGTCCTAGAACTCGAGATCGATCTGATGTAAATTATCTTATTAACTGTCATGATGAACTAGTTAAATGTCACTGACTATGAGTCTATGTTTATTTTTCAGATCGATGCTTATACGTCTCATACGCCAGTATTTACACCAAAGATCGAGTTGCCTAAGCAAGCACTGTTTCTCTGGCTTCTTTTTTCATGCATCAGAAAATTAAAATAGTCGATTGTTGCTCGGGGGGGTCACTCAAATAAAATGTAGGTAATCCTGCATGTTAACGGCCTCAAAAAGAAGCTCTAAACAAGTGGTTAAGGAGGAGTGAAAATGAACCCTACCTACACAATTCGTATTCTATCCAAGACTGAAATGTTTCTACAAATAAGAAAAAAAGATTCTATAAGTAAGACCTATGCCGAAGTGCCTTATCCATTTTTCGAGCAACAAAAACTCTCACCGAGAAAATTTGACCTTAAGCAAAACTTGACATGCAAAACAAACTCTAAGTAGAACCAGGGTTAAACATCTTACCCTTTTTGTTCAAAATTGTCCTACACCTAAACGCGTAACGCGCTAGTCCTCAAATAAACATCCTTTTCGAGAGTTTTTGTTAATGAACATAATTACCCATATTTCATTTGAGTGCCCACGGACTGTTGCTTAAAATTGTTGTAAATTTTCAAGGATTTTATTCCAATATGTCACTCAGTAAGATGATCGAGCAACTGCTAGTGTGAAATATCAGACTTCCTAGCACATCCACTCGTATAACATTATTCGATTGCAATTTTCAAATTTGATACCCCTTACATTTAGGTGTTTTTAGCAAAAACGACTTTTCGTGAGTTTTATCATTTATGAGAGAATAAGAATTATTTAAAAATACATATACCATCTATATCATGAATGCTTCGTAACACATACACGTACATTCAGAGTTTATGGTAAATGTTAATCCTGGTCTTAGACTTTAAAAAATCCGTTTTACAGAAATGACACATTTTTAAAATTATGTTGGAGAAAATGGAAAAATTTGAATTTTGTTTAAATTTGTTATTTCAAGAACTTGCAGCATAAAGAGCTAGTAACAAATCTTGGCAAATTAAGGAATCAATATACTTACATACTCATTTCATTTTTGACTTATAAAAATAGACTTTAATGTCATTGATCAGAAAAACAATACAACCAGCACACAAGGGCTACGGAATCTATCTGGATCAACCATTACTCAGTTACAATTTACGTAGCTTTTTGTTCAATGTGTTATACGCGTCTGGCGTGTCTCTGTGGATAGGTCGAGGTTGATTATACAAGACCCCGGCTAGTAAACAATGCATTATATTTGAATTACGTATAAAAATATAATCATTGTACGATGTTAAAAGCAGCTACTGATTCGTTAATATTTCTGTATTAAAACATCTGGATTTTTGGATCAATTCATTTTCAAATCATGTATTATGTAAAAATGTTTGTGTAAATGCCAAACGCGTAAGGCAACTTTGTGAAATATACATCTGGATCGTTATCCTACTCGTAATCTGTGGAATCGACATTTTTGTACCATGGCCAGTTAAAACTATTTGTTTAGTTACCAATGGTATAATGCCGATGAGTGGATTTTATTAGTAGAGCAGTTCATTAATTGAAATGTTATCCTTACTATAACCTTAAACTGTCTTAGGAAAAACTAACATTACTTTACATTTTATCCAAAAAGTAGTTACTTTGTTTGTACTTTACACCAGATTAAGCGCTTTAAAAATGTTGTTTTGTTTTAAAAATGATAAGATTTCTTTTATGTTTGGTTGAGGAACGATCTAGAATAAAAAGTGCACAATAGTATAGGAACGTCATGAATGAGCACATTCCAGCTACACGATACTTTGTCGATGTACGCTTAGCTAGATAATTCCATGTAACACTTATTCAAGGTAAAGTGATCTTTCGCGTGATCAACGAAACGCTAACTTAATTATTGTTGATAGAATGTTTTCTAGTCCTTTATTTTGGGTCGCTGCTGCATTTTTAACTTTTTTAAAAATGAATTCTTGAATCAAAGAATGGAAAAATACACATATTGCATTCGTAGAACTGCGTAATAAATCAAACTGAATTTTTAAAAATGTTAGAAAACATTTATGTAGGTCCAAAAAAAAGAAAAATTTACTTTAATGTACAATAATGGTACGAGTACCAGTCCACCAAAGAAAATTGGCGTAGTAATTTGCCAGCAAGATGCATATATATTTATATTGTTAATTTTTAACAGCACGACTAGAACTGAAGCAAAATAATGAAACCAATCGTTAAAAACTTACTGAAACTTATGTATAAAAATTCAATGTGTTGCACAGTTTTGCGTTGTTGCCAGTATGTTATAAAAGGACATGCGTACCTTTAGATACTATTATGAATGCATCTTCAGAAATAAATATAGCAATTCTGTGACGCATGTATAACATTAACTAAGTTAATGCTTTATGTGAAAATCTAAAATGACATTTGGTAACTTTATTGGATTGATTTTAAACATTATTAGGTGGAGCTATCCTCCGCAGTAGAATGTTGTCCTGCATTGTTCCTACTTGCCTATGTCTTAACCACGGACAAGAGCTATATGAGTCCGACAAATATCGACGGCTATAATTTATAATTACTACTGTCAAATGTCTGCATCTTTCAACACAACAGGTTAAAAATATGATGAACTTTACCTATTGCTAGTCAAAATTGTGTTATTCATGCGTATGCTAAAGTTAAGCTTTGTCGAGCCAGTTAGCCCTTTGAACATGATGCATGCTATGATCTCAATACAATATTTCCATCCCGGGGGGTCCACTCAGCATCTATAAAATAAAATGGGCTGCCCATGCTCGTTGCTTAAAATCGCTGGAAAAGGATACCTTGTTGAGGATTAAGCGTGTTACGCGAGCAAGAAAATCGGCAGTTTTGAGCAAAAAGGGTTATATTATTTAAATTAGAAAATTAGCAAACCTTTCCTATTATAATGCTATGAATCTATACAAAATGTACAAGAATGCAAAAATGACATCGATTTTTAACAATGCTTCTTCTTCATATTTCCGATTATCACCAAATGTTGTCAATGTTTATACTTTCGTTTAATTATTATTTTGTACAATGTAACCCGACATGGAATCCTATTTTCCTGTTACTGAAAACTATCCGCACACTTGTTATAATAATTTATGGTTTCTTATTCGTGAAAAGAGATTTATGCAACGTAAAGATACCAGATTTAGAGTAACCGAATCTCGTGTCACTGAGCATGATTCAGGTAACTTCGAGTCATAGCGTTTGCAGGTGGTAATGCATTCTTTGTATATATGTACATGTAGATAAGTAAAGAAACTGGTCAACATTTATGTATGAACACTGCAACTGCTGAACAGAGCCCGACTTTATTTGATTACTTTTT
>JAOXYB010051301.1:0-11672 GCA_028565635.1 Phoronis ovalis | reverse complement strand
TATGACAAATACAAGGCTTGATATGCACAGAAATTTTGCACCATAATCATTATCATTAATAATAAAAAGTCTATTTTATGCTTAATTGTGATCCTTACCAAAGATTGTCGACTGTCTAATGATCTCTTTCCTTTACCATCAATTTTGTTATCTTTCTTAGAACCAAATGTTCTTGGTATAAAACTCAAGTCAGTTAAGGTAACAACTGCAGCATTGTGTTGTCGCATAAAAACATCTAAAATGGACTCTGAACCGGCTGATAATGTTGAAAGCTGAAAAACATCAAACCACCAGCCAATTTTGAAAGCATGTAAAAATATCACAATATGTGAAATAGCATCATGTCTAAAACCTGGATGGCAATTTTTGTAAATTAATGTTTCACTCCTCAACATATCTACCTAAAAACTGGCATGAAGTATCCAGAACATTCTGTTTTACACCAGAATTATTGCTTTGAGCCATTATATTCTATAAGAAACTGAATTTACTGACTCACCTCAAGTAACGGGTAAATATTATGAAGGGCACTGTCTAAGAAATCCTTATACGCCTTGACAAAACTACCGATGCACTGTTTAAATAATGTGATGGATAACGAATACAGTTTTGGTAATTCATCCAGAAGTTGAGCATTAAGAGCTTCATAATTATTCTTCACTTTTTTCAATTCGTCATGTAGCTGAAGAAAGAAAGAAAAACAAATGCTGGTTTATATTACAATGAAATAGTATTTAAATAATTATCATAGTAAGGTTATATAGTACATAAATGACTAAAACTCTCCACAATGATCCACATTTTGTATGGGAAAATCAGTGGAAAATAAGGGGTGTATTCTTGTCAAAGAAAACCATTGCTGTTGCACAAAGTTATTCTACTTCTTGTTTTGTCTCCCCATAGATAGTATAATAAAAAGGGATGGACTGGACAAATCTAAACACACAATTTTTATATCTTTGCAAACAAATGTAGCTCATACCAAGTTACCAGCCTGAAAATTCTAGCTAGTAGTCCACTGAACTGTTTCATAATTGTTACAATAGAAACTACCTTAATGATGTACAGTTTACAATTTTTGCAGCAGAAGTAATCCAACTACATGCAATACACAAACTTACTGGTTTGAGTTTTGAAATATCTTTTATTTTCTCCACTTTGCTATTGTAGCTATCATAGTCAAGTAATTTATCGTTGCGTTTCTGAATCACATTATTGGGCCCTTGAAACATTAGGATCAGTTTACTCAGTGGCATGGAGACTCTGTCATCAACACAGGATTTCTGGAATGAGACAAAAAAGGATCAGCAGTGAACCTTCAAAATAGGTTGAGTTATTCAAGAACCTGTGAACATGGTATGCAAAGGTGCTATAACACTCTTTCACTTTTTGCCAAGCAACATATGCTTAACATGGCGAGAACCGTTAACATACTGTAACTTGCAAAAAATATTGATATTTTCTTTTTTTGTGAAATCTGCTTGGCCATATTCTTTGGAATAAATTTACAAAATAAAGTCTCACTTTTCTCGTCGATTTTTAATGAAAAAACAGCTTTTTCTGAAGACCGGTGAAAAATCTGACTTTGCTAAGAAATCACGTGACATATACGCCCCTCCTACCATATACGCCATTTGACTAGATCAACATCACAGCTCCTGGGAAAATGACTACTCAAAAGAAGCGTGGTGTTAAAGCCCAGTGGGAAGTTGCCGAAAGTTCCCTGTCCACGACTTCTAAAGCATTTTTAAAGCTCTTGGACAAAGATTCCTTTTACAATCAACCGGAGAGTTGGTTTGCGATGCGAAACAAGGGTGAGAATTCTGGGACGCTCCCGGGTCCTGGGTCAGTGCGATCCCGAGTACCATTGGCATCGTTAAGTTTGGTTAAGTTATTTTGCTTCACTCATCCATATTCCCTGCATTCCTTCACCAGCTTCTCTGTTGCCTTTTTCAATGTTACTTTTCTTCTTGTAGGCATCGTGATCATCAATTATTTTACGCAATAAGTTGCAACAAATAAATCTTCACTCGGAAGCGTATTATAAACATGTGTTGACCTATATATGAAATACCCCACCCACATAATGAATAATCCAGGTCACGGGAAATTTTTTTCGAGCAATTGGCTACCCATTCGATTATTTTGTCATTTTTTGACCAATCATGGGCCGAAACTTTGTAGGCACGTGTGGAAACATATTTTATAAGCTATCCAGCTTCCAGGTGAATGGTTTCCTGCTGTTTTGGAGTGAAAATTGCTTCACAAGGTCTGTTTGAAGTTTATAGTATTGAAATCTCGATTTTCTAGACTTTCGAATTTGTGATATCTGCTGTGATTTGAATTAATTTAACTTATTATCCCAGTGTGTTATGAAAAGTTTTAGTGGCTATTTCGCAAGACACATTGATCCTCATTAATGTGTTTCGGATTTTTGAAAGGGCATCTAGTTTTATTTTCAGGGACATGTTCGGAATAAAATTGCAGACGCCCAAATTTCAAACCAGTGGCCCACCTTTGAAACAATGTTGGAAATTAACAGAGTTATTTATCCAAATTTTGAGACACAGTTTTGTGGTAGACACGTGGCATATTTGGATGCAATTTGAATCACACGATTTCCTCAAAAGGTGTAAAAGTTAAATTCTTATAAAGTTAAAACTGTACTCTTTGCAGTAAATGGCAGAAATTTCGTTACCATGGCAACAAATTGGACCAATATGTAGTCGGATTGAAAAAAAAAAAAATAACTAAAAAGAAAATGTATACCTTATAATTTAGTCTATAGTTTTAAAGATACATTGTAACAAAGATAACTAAGAAATAAACGGTTCTCGCTCCCTCAAGTTATTATCTTTTCTACTTATATATAAATATTATGGCTCAAAAAGAGCCGACTTTTGTCAAAAAGTGTAAGAGTGATAAAAGGAGTACAAGATGATTGAAGAACTTTATATGAGAGTGGCAATAATGCTTTTTTAATGTGTGTTACAAACATTAATGCTTGATGCAAAAAAATCAGTTCCTGGTCAGTAATTATTAGTATGCTTAATTAACTATAAAGCAACTCTGGGTTCTGTACAACAAATCTGATAGAGAAAAATGGCTTTTACAATCATTGTACCATGATATAACCTAAACTTCTAAAAAACATTTGGTGAAGTCACTTACAAATTTATCAAAATGTTCACGCCCCACAGATTTCTGCAACTGCTGATATTTTTGGACTTCCACAGTTAACTGGTCCCCGTAATAGTCACTTAAATCATCAGCAATAGTCTCTTGATTTACAAGTGCATCCTAAAAAAGCAAATTTATTGATGAAATTATATTTTTTCATTTTCTTTATTCTGTTTTTTACTTTTTCCATTTTCACAGCAAAAACTAAACCCCATAATAATAATATGGTAGTTAGATCTAGTCATACAAGCTCTGATTTATAAGTTAATTTTAAATCTGTTTGTTACACAAGTGACTTATATAGCTAAGTTATGCTATTTAAACATTTACATGCCTGAAACGCGAAGAGCAATCTTTTCGAAATCACAACAATATTATTTCATTTTAAGTACACCTTGCTTGCACTTGTTACACATAATCAACAAAACAATTCTTTAGTCAGCTATAGCATGGCAAGTGTAAATGCAGTTGAAATAACACAGGTGGCTTACCTGCAATTGGTCACTGTACAGTCCAACATCTTTCAGGAACGTTTTCACAGCCTGTTCAAGATTCCTAAACCGAGTTACCTCTTTTTCAAAGTTTTCATCGCGAGTCTAAAACACACAGAAAACAATTGTCAGCAATGCACCAGTGTTACCATCGCAGTGTTTTGATGAGAGGCGGTCACTACCACCAGGATTGAGGTGGGATGGGGTGGAAAACAAGCTTTAGCGATAGGAGCAGAAGATTGTAGAAAATTCCAACTGCAAAAGAGGGTAAATGTGGGGAGGTTCAAAAACAGCTTGAATTACTAGAGAGATTGGGAGCTGGCACTTATCACACATTAATATGCGAGACTTGACAGTGCATACAGGTAACTACAAATATTGAAATAACTGTTGGCGATTTATTCAAAATAATTTTAAGCAAAAACCACTGTATGAGTGGCTTTCTGTAATACCTGGAATCCCATGCCAAGATTACTAGTTAGTTTCATGCTAAGTCGATTAGATTTCTTCCTAATGGAATGGAATGTAAGCTTTGACATTTTGTCACTCATAGACTCAACTTTGTCCTTTCTGTACTTGTAAACTAAAATATATCACACACACACACATAATTATAATTATGTCATTAAATTACTGTTATGCACTCAACTCAGTGGTTAGACTTCTCGTATACTGCATATTAGCATATTGCATACTGAATATGACAAAGTCTAATCACTTCACTGTCGGGTAAATATGTTACAGTAATAGGGTTTTAATTTAGCTATGATTTACCTAGCAGTAAGTTGAGCCACTGCGCGAAACACGAAGTCAAGTAACTGTGACTAATCTTCTTACATATTTTTCTGCTTTTGACGAGATAATAATAAAAGCAGAATGATTGAGTAGTTGTACCTAAATTCAAAACGCTACATATTTATGTTCAAAAAATGTATACTTCAAGCTGTTTCATAACATTCATGTTATTTTATACCTAAATCTTTTCTTCTCTTATATTCATTGATGGCTGTGGCGACCTCTGTCATGGCACTAATGCCTTTCATTAACTCAGGCTTGTCAGGGTGATCCTCTTCTGTCGACTATAGTCGTGAATAATAATGTATAAGATGTATCACATTTGAGATATTACATCTCAATATATCATTTTGCACAAAAGATCTCATAAAATCATCTGTAGTCCAGGGGCGTGTTGTCAGAAACAATGCAACGTTATAACTCTTACGATACATTTACAGAGTTACGGAATCACAAGTACTTACGATTTTTCTGACAACCACAGGCCCGTTGTTACAAACATTATAAAGTAATGAGTTATGATTCCTTAACTCATACCTTACATGTATATTTACAGATCAGCTATGGAATTGTAAGTACTTATGATATTTCTGACAGCAGATCACAAATTTGTAATTACATATTAGCTCAGTTAAGAAAAGGACTTAATCTCATAGCTTTCAAAGTTTAACATGCATTTGTGTTCTGAGATTTTTTCATATTTTTCCAAACAAAAGAACTAATGTCAATACTTTAATGGGCAGCCATAGGCGACACAAACCATTATTTATTGTAACAGAGAAATATACCTTCAGCAATTCATTGAGCAACAGTGGGTATTTAAGAATTCGTTGAACAGGTTTGATCAGAACTGAGCCCAAGTCAAACACTGTGCTGTGTTGTCGTAGAAGTTGCAAACCACGATTAAAATACTCCTGCATCTCTACATGATCTTCATACTGAAAGCAAAAACAGATATGTCCACAAATGTGATTTTCAAATGCAGTTAAAGTTAGTAGACTGCGAACAAAAATATTGCGAACCATAAATTGAAACAAACAAGATAGGGGGGTATAAGCAGCTGTTGAAGAAAAAGATCCAGTGTGTCACCTAGACTAGAGGTACCTAACATTGATAAAGATGTGTCAAAATATCAAAGCCAGCACAGTGAATCGAGTTTTACCAGAACTGAATAATAAATACTTGATAATTTCGAAACATTCATGAAGATTTCAGCAAGCATCAATCATAGATAAGCAAATGAAAAGTGTTTCACAATTAATGAAACTGTTTACTCTGTAACCCTACATTTCATACTGTACCTTTTCTAAAAGAGCTAGGACATCATCATGATTTCTGCAGTAAACAGCATACACTTCCTTCATGTCGTCAGCATGGGAAATGAAACAAGAACCTACAAAATAAAAGTAACATATCTTTTAAGCATGTTCATACAGAACAGCATGCACTTAGGTCACCAATGTAATATCATGGTGGCACAAGATTCCTTATTTTGTAACAAACACCGTTTAGTTATAGGAGAAAATTCAAAGCAAGATGTTGAATTTTAAACAAAGTATTTTCATTTCACTTGGAGTAAAGAAGTATTCTGTGCCTGTCCACAGATGTGTATTATTATGTCTAGCAATCTCGCCCAGCCATTGTGGCAGGCGCATGGAATCCACTTAACACATTTACTTAATTTTTACATGAAAATTTATTAAAATCCATCAGCATCATTTAAAATGAAAAATATTAGGCATAATGTAACCAGTAGGATTCATATAGAATACATGGTTTGAGTTATGTGATTTACAAATTCTCACCAGGTGGTCTTTAGGTAGTATGGTAGTGAATACCATTTAGCAAAGCTTACTGGCCAGGATTTATCTTTAAACTTCATCATAAGTTTTGCACAACTTAACGAATGTATAACATAGTAAAAGTACACACTGATTTTTGGGCAGGTACCAACTGTGGGACTTATGAACATTTTTCTGCCTGACACGGCATGGTTTCGTAACCAATAAGGTGGCCATTTTTAGTAAAAACTCACTTTTTTAAAAGCACAAACTTCAAAAATATTTAAATATAATACCTTTGTGGATATTTAAAGATTAAATATAACTTAAATTGACTTCAAATATAAATCCCCTAGCTATGCCTCAGATTTCTGAATCATTCAAAAGAAAAGACCCTTCAAAATTCAATTCCAAGAAAATTTCCATTTTTTCTGACACCCAAATATTTGGATGTACATCATTGAATGCAAACATTTCAAAAATCTGAGAAATTTATTGGAGTTTCAAGTTGGAAATTAATTTTGGCGATGTTCAGCTTTGTATCTACACTGGTGTTGGATTTAATTATTTTGGACATTTGCATTTTCAAAAAAGTGAGTTTTACCCAAAATAGCATCACCAATCACTTAATATGGTGCAACTGATAAATAATATAACTTTTCATAATCCATACATAAATACCTTTCCAAAACTGTATATTGTTATTAATCTATCATTTCATTCAACTACTTAAATTCAACTCAAGTGTAAATAGTTGAAATATGTTATCCTGAATGGTACCAGCCACCTGAAACTTTAGATTTTTAAGTTTTATACAAATTGCCTGCAGGCACGAGCCAAAATTAACTTGACTCAACATTTAAGGCTAACAAAATGTGTTGCTATTGAAATGGGTGATAAATCAATTGTACTATTATGCTTTGATTTGTATTTCCTGGTAAGATTTTTCTCACGGCTGGCTTCACTATTCAGTCAGGACGTTCCATTGTTAGGATTACTGCTCATTTTCCTCGTTTCCTGTAGGGGTGCTGAATAGTTTACTCATCGAAAGTCCAACATGAATTTCAAACTACATGCTGCGGTAGCTCATGCTATTCAGACCATACTTTATTTAATATGTATTTGTGATGAAGGAAACATTGTATCTATGATATTTATGTTACTATAATAAAAATATAAATTGCATATAACCCTTCCTCTTATATTTTACACAATTTTTACCCCCAATATGCAGTTACGCAAAATATAGAGGTACCAGTATCCTCCTTCTGAGGCACCCCTTACCGAGCACTTGTTGGTGGAAGTCTTTCCCATTCACAGCAGATTCCATGGTCACCAGTAATTTCTGGGAGACTTCAAACACTTCATCCATATTTCCAAATAATGTCTCTGTATCAATATCACCAGGTCTCTGTATAACAAAAAGACATATTTCTAACTGTGAACTACATGTAAAGTCATCATTACGCACCATTTTTGATCTTTATACTTGATACTTAATGTGGAGAGTACCATTTGGCACAATACATAATTAACATGTAATTCTTTATGCTAATTTTTAAATAGTTAATAAGAGAGTAGTCATCTGTCAGTTAAAAACATAATCAATTTTGGGTAAACTCACTGTTTGGAAAAAAAATAATTTAAAATCGTAAGACTTAACACACCTGTAGAAAAATTGCAAATGTGCTTCAAACAGAGATCTCCAAATCTAGTTTTCAGAATTTTGAAATTCTACATTTATGCTCTACAGTTATTCAACTATTGCAAAGGGATAAAGCTGTGAATTTATGAATTTTTCAGTCTACCTTTCTAAAAAGGTATCAGAAAACTAGCAATTTTATTCAGAAATGCAAATTTATTTAAGAAACGTAGTTACATTTGAGGAAACCATGATCTTTTTTTAAATTTTACAGCAACCTGTTGGACTAATTAAAGCTTTAAAATTCATCTTTTCAATAAAATTAAAATTGGGATAAGTTGAACCAAGTGGCACTCGCCGCCTTAAGATATAAGGTGCTTCAAAATTTCGTAATAAAAATCCAATTCAATAATAAATTATTTAACCCAACTTCCAGTTTTGATTTGCATATATGACTGTTTTCCTTTGAAAAGCTTATGTTTCATGGATCATAAACCAATTTATATAATTTGGTGTCAATCAACCTAAAACATTATCATTCTGTTATAATTTTTAACCTTAACATGTAATTCATTAACAAATGAACGGATGCAGAACGTCATGCTTTTCGGCAATATTTAATCTGATCCTTCAGTTATGTAATTATCCTTAACTGGATAACCCGATCACCAGATGCCTCAGAAGTGTATCATTTGTAATTACAATGACAAGTAAAACCTTAAACTGAGTTTTTGTGCCCATAGTAATAAAACAGTATACCTATTGAGAGTGAACCATAACCTCTTTTTGCCAATAAGAGATAGAAATTGTGAGTAATGTTTTGGCCACAGAGGCAGATTCATACAGAACCTTGAAGCTTGGGTCATTTAATTTTTTTTGTGTAAAAGAGATTATTTTGGCAAATTCAAAAACATCATAGATATTCCAAAACTGATTTACAAATACCAGTATTAAAATGAAAACTAAATATGATACAGTAGAAACCCCAGCGAATGGCTTCCGGCACAAGGCTCATTGATTTCAGACAAACGTGTTACATACCAAATACACAAAAGCAATAGACCAGTAAGGGCCACTAATTAATTAACCAGTTAATATTTCATATCATTTTGCATTGATACGTGTCATAGGCAATCAAAAACATGCAGTCATATTAATATTAAATTTTATGTAATGACATCAAGGCATATTTTGTGACGTACATACAGAAACTTTATATTGTTCACAAAATAAGTCACAGCTGCAGGGTTATGCAAAATAAACAAAACACTTTGAGATTATAGCTTATTTTTTTTATCATAATTGAATAATGAAACAAGTAATAGTTTTGGATAATGTAATCATTCACCTTATCAATGATTTTCAATTTTGATTACAATTTTTGAATGCATATAACCATGACATACACTGAAATTGGGTCTTGCAGGTATATTATTATAACACACAAATATCCCTCCCCCCCCCCTCCCGGTTGTAATTAAGGGTAACTTACCATGTTCCTGCATCATTATGCTGGGACATATCACAGACATTTATGCTCTACAGTTATTCAACTATTGCAAAGGGATAAAGCTGTGAATTTATGAATTTTTCAGTCTACCATTTCATTTCATTTCATACTAAACCAAAATTAAATATTAAATTACCAAGGAAGAGTAAATTAGCTTTCTTTCAAGAGCAATTTATTAAAAAAAAAACCGATACCATATTTTGTTCATTTGTTCTGTGAAACCCTGTACTGTATTATTTATTAAACACTATTAAATTATATATACTTTGATGAATACATGACATCAGTAAACCTTGAATTAATTTTGTATTAAGTAAGCATTAATGTGATCACTCTTACTTAATCATAATTATTCAAGTCAAGAGTTGTAAGTGCTTACTGTGAGATTGACACTTGAGTGTTTAAGATTTTATTAGCTAAAGTTATTGCTTATTAACCATCAGCCACTCAAAACAACTGCCAACGTCATCATCCAGGAAACATGTCGAGAAATAAAGCGAGCATTCAGACATTTTTATTAATCAGGATCAAACAAAGATTTCTAATAACACTCCCAAGTAGTTGTTGGCATAAAATTTGATTTCAGAAATAGTTTTTTTTTGCACGTATAATCTTTATACTCGCCATTGTCTTAGTACATAATTTGCAAACTACATGGACAATTATATTCTAATATATCTCATTAACTTGATTACAATGATACTTATTTTTAAATTTTATATCTCTACCTTGATTATACTATACTATTGCACTCTTCCTAGATTGGAGGAACAGATAACTTGTAGACAAGTATAACTTTGCAAAAATAAGAGTTATGTTATAGTAAACAGTTCGAGCAGCTCTTCCTGGAAATATCAATAGTTTATAAATACCATTTATTATTTCCGTTAGTTTGATGGGGAAACATATTTGAATTTCCTAATTCCTATGTGAAGCAATTATTGTAATCTACTGACAGAAAAAAAAGGGAGCTCTGATTTGAGATATTGCATTTTGATACATCTTTTAGAAATATTTGAAATTTAAATTCCAACAAAGAGAATAACAGAATATGTAGGCACCAAAAAATAGATGAACGTTTCGAATGAAAATTTTTCATTGAATATGATTAAGCTTCAAAATTTCATTAGTAAAAAATCTACAAAACAGTAAAAACATTTTATTGATCAAATACAATGTAAGCAATGACAATTACACGGCTGAGTGAACTGTACTTGCTGAAAGTACTTTCTTACCTCTTGAACAGCATGAGTTCCAATAAAGCTATCCCAACATAGTTGAATATCAGCAAGGTAATGTTTTTCTGTTTGAACTAGTTCACCAATAACTCTCTTTCTAGTTTCCTCTCGTTTCTTACGTCGTTCTTCAGCTAACTGTTTCTCCATGGCCTCCTGCCTTTTTCGTTCCTGCTCAGAATCCATTGGTTGAAGATGATACAGTGCATCTAGAAAAAGTAATAGGAAACATAAATACGCAGTGTTCGAATTTTTTGAAAATTTTGCTTTTAAACTTAAAAGGGAACAAGAAAGACATGAGTATTAACAACTAACACTTCCTTCTAATTTTGGTACATACAAAATGAAAAGATTAACATTTAAAAATACATATTTCTGAAGACTAGATAATACTCCCAAAACTTACAGACCACTAAGATATACAAAAGTGCAACTTTGCAAAAATGATCTTTACATAATTTCTAATTTTTCGTTTAGAAAGCAGTCACTTTAAAATTTTTTGAACATTAAAATATCAAGATTTGGTTTTAACCAAATTAAAATTTATTCCAAATTTTCATAGATTTCAAATTTCAACACTTTCTGGGTTTTTAATATTTTGTTTTCGAAATTATGCACTGTAATAGATTTTTATGTCAAACATCCGTAAGGAAACATGATTTTTTTAAACATCAATATGTCAACATAAATAGTACATTTAAAGGGTCATAAAGTGCATTCATTAAAAAACCCAACTAATTAAACCCTGTTTAATTATATTTCTTCAGAACTGATAAAATATTTTATTTTACTGTAGCATTTTTGTAACTTATTTTTCAGTTTCCCGTCATATTAATAAAACCATTACAATATTAAACCTGTATTAGAATACACTCAGACCTTAGAATATAACCTAGGACTGAGTGGTATTGGAATGGTACTGGGTAATACATGTCCGGCTGTACTATAGGTACAGATCCCGGGGGGGGGGTACTCAAGGTATTTTTTGGTAGGGGTGTGAGGCGGACCAAAAAATTTTGGATTTGGATTGTATACTTT
>JAOXYB010051290.1:0-11672 GCA_028565635.1 Phoronis ovalis | reverse complement strand
GAGCTTGGATTAACTTATTTGAATATATAAGCACCAGCTAAAATGTGTTAATTATATAATGGGTGTTCCTACCCCATATGTTCAACATTTGGAAACCTGTCACAACTGTGCTCTGTATCCGCCCCTGGGGATTGTGAATATTTTTAAGACAGCTTCAAATTTAGAATTTTTGATAAGGGTACCAGCCGTTTAGGTATCATAATAACAGAGTAAGTAAGAGGTAAATTGCCTTTATTCAGGGATATGCATGCATGTTAAGCTATTGACCTTTCATTAATAAAATGCGCACATAGTAAATTGCTAGCTTTTGTCAGCTATCGCAACCCCTGCAGTCACCTCTAAATATTTTGTATTGAATTTTGCCTTGTAACTTCTTCGCAAAAGTGGTGTAGAAATTAGTTGCCGTTTAATTTGATTGGAAAAAGTATTCTAAAGAAATGTATGTATGAAGAGGTATGATGACTTGTATATTGTTCGTGATTAAAAATAAAATATAAAGTTGTTTTGATTTACAAAACTTCCATTTTTATTAAAGTTATAAAAAAATATCAATGCCTTTTAAAGTTAAATACATAACGTCCTAACTAGACTCTAGTGATATTCGTCCTTACAGCTTTTGTTCACATTGTTCATAACGCACAGGGCCATCAGATACTTTTCAAAATAGGGGGGGGGGTGCGTTTGTAGTAAATTATGCGTCTTGGACCAGGGCGGCTTGCACGCTATGAAGCGGCATCCGGGAAATGATCCAGCAGGGCTGTCTTATCTTCAGTAATCGGCCTGGGGTGCTGGGAAATGATCCAGCAGAGGTGTCTCATCATCTTCAGTAATCGGCGTGGGGCCCGCCATTTTTTTTAAATGAGTGCTATATCATTCATTTTAAGCATAAAACCATCTTTCTAAATTGACTATAAAATCACAATTTAAATATTGTTTTAAAATATTGTATGGTGCAAATTAAAAAATCAGTTTTGCAGAGACCAGCAGTACAACATTTTTTTTAAATTGGAATATATTTTGTTTTTCCTTATCTTCCTGAATTAGACGCGTGGACCTAAAAAGGGGTTCTGGAAAAAAATCGAGCGCATCTTCAGCTAACACAAGTATTACATTTATTTTGATCGCGGAATTGCACCAGCATGTAGAAAACGTTTCAAATTTACTTATAAATCTAATCATTGCGAATACAGTGTACATCAAAAACGTGCCATCTATTTAACTTTACTGTGCTATGGAACATTAAGCACAGTTTTACTACCCATTTAATAGTTTTAGTTGTGTTAAATTTTACTACTTTAGTTTGAATCCTTTTTGTGTGAAATAAATATTTTTTTAGTTTATTGTTATGAAGGTAGATGTAAATACACGTTTGGTGATTTGAATGATATTCAGAAAGTCGATAGAAAGTATCTTTTTCTTTCGTTTATTTTTTCTACGTTTTGTTTCAAATAAATGTTCACAGAATTCAAATGTAAGCTGCTGTTGATCTCATAATGTATAAATAATCGAAATTCCGCAATAACTTTGGGGAAAACATAATTTCCTCCAAGGCACCAGAATAAAAGTGAAAACGCCGACACCACCTAATGTAGAACGTGGTATTTTGAATTTTTCAAATACTCATTTCTTTATGAAAAATGTTTTAAAAACTTTGACGTAAAATCAACATAGAAAACAAGTATCTCGCCAGATGTCGTAGCACTAGCTTTACATGGGAAATCAACACTCAAGGAAAACGATGTTAATTTGCATATCAATGCAATTGAGAAGTACCACCACCCGTGTAAAGAATCTTTTGTCTGGCACTTGCGTAACGTGAAATTTACTAAGGTACACTCCCAAAGAGTGGCGAGAAAAATGCCGCCGAAAAGCAAACTATCCGATTATACCAAACAAGTTATAAATAATATTTTGAAACTTCACGAGGAGGAAAAACATAGTCTCAAACAAATTTACACTTCGTAAACGTTGTGGAAAAGAAACTCCCATCTCAAACAATGGAATGTTTTGGCAATATTTTACATGTCACATAGAAAAACTGTGATAATCATCATACAGTGATTCTACATATTTTGTGTGTTTTGATATTGTCGATCCCTTGTGCATAAGGCTCTTCTGACTAACCTCCTAATGATTTCCGGCGACATTCCGGTGAGAATATTTGTCAATGCTGGACTTTTTAAACATTTTTCATAAAAAAGTGAGCATTTGAAAAATTCAAAATACCACATTCTACACTATAGGTGGTGTCGCCGTTTTCACTTTTATCCAGGTACCTTGAAGGAAATTTTGTTTTTCCCAAAGTTATAGCGGAATTTCGATTATTTATATATTATGAGATCAATAGTAGGAAGTGCCTACATGTACGTCGTTGCAGAGCAGAGTGATACTATTTTTAACTTATTTTTAATCTATTTGCTGTAAATAATGTAATTCTAAGAACATGCTATAATTTAGCAGAGCCCAATATGGTGGCCATCTTGGATTTGCCCAGATACAAAATTTCATATTTTAAAATTTGAAGCAAAATTAAATGATTTCATAGTTCTAGTTTACTTCAAAACAAATCAAATCTACAAAAATACTAAATATCAGAATATAACCATTATCAGTGAACTATAGCGGTTATTAAATTTGTTCATGATTAAAATCTAGAACATGCTAAAATTCACAAAAACTGCAAAAACAACACAACAGTACTCTTGAGAAAATTTAACAATGTCATATAATATTCCAGTTAGAACTGAATTACCTTTATTTGTTTCAAATTTGGAAAGTATCTTTTGAAAAACCAAACTTTTATGAAATGTTAACCTTGGCGAATTAATTTCCGGTCAGAATGTACAAGCACCGAATATGAGAAAATCGTATTTAATAAGCCCTTAACGTTATTTATAAATAATGCTTGTCTTGCGTCTGGGCAGCAATGGGGACATTTCTGATGAAAGGGGGTATAATTTCGCGCAAACTGAAATAGTTCACAATTTGAAAATTAATAACATTATTTCCAAACTAGGAAATCACTCATTTTTCGTCGTGTTTCACAGCATGATTCATCCTGTGCTTTATAGCCATAGAGCACAAAAAGGTTTATATTGATGGACCCTGCACAATGAAAAATCGGGAGTAGGCATAGGCAAGCCGAAAATGTTACCTTCATATATATAATATGTCATTATTTATAAACTTCACCTTTTCTACTACTAATAAACCACAATGAAGAACATCAATGCATATACAAAGTAAGATTCTGAAAAAACTATCATTAAAGGAATTTGAAATTATTTAAACAGTAATAACTGGAAATACAACTATTGTAAAAAGAAATTACATGCCAGTAAGCTAAACCCAACGTAATATGTAAAGTTATAACAAAAATGTATGTACTGTTTGTGTTATCGCAGTGAGTAAAAGAATCGAAGTGCTCAGGAAAGTTGAAATGTTAAACATGTATAGGATAAAATTGCATCAGTTTACAACACATGTTAATTTCACGCTCCTGTCAACTCTTGACGTTTGTTTCCCTGCATTAACCACATGTACGTACAAGATGTTTAGTTCGCGCTATAAATAATATATACTCAGCTTAACTTTTAACATTGTCATTGTAATTTTTTAGTAGTAGATAAGATAGATATATACATACAACAAGAAAAAAATGTATGAAGATGCCATTTTTTTTTGATTGCCTGAGCGACATCTTGATTTGAGACTGAACAGAACTTTCCACAAAGATTTAGGCTATTTACTAGAAGACAATCCGTTACAAAACTATATACTGAGGTGGACGGGAAAATCAATCTGTAACGATTACCATGACATGTGCATATTGTTTTTTATTTCCTGTAAACTCTGCGTACTTTTGAATTGCTTCCTTTCCACAAGTAATGTAAAAAAGGGAACTTTATTAAAACGTAGCATAACAAAGCAAAAGCAACATATTTCCACACAGTGTGAGGATATACATGCACACACACATACACACACACACACACAAACATACATATGAACAGTAGAAAAGGTAAAGTTTATACTAATGACATATTATATATATATATATATCTGGCGCAATAATATTTTAGTTATCAACCGAACAGGCAATGGTAGCACGATAACAGGTGTCTATAATTATAATAGCAACAATTTTTCTTAAAGTAAAAAATAAAGGTTTGACTTTTCTTACAGCAGATTCTAATAAATTACAGTAACAAATAATGCTAAAACTGCACAGACATATAAACAGACTTGTGTATCATATGATTCAACTGTGTTAACAGGTTCCGGATTAAGGTTCTATCCATAGCTAAGATGTAAAATGTTTATGTAAAATATAAAAGATGTATACCCAAGTTGAGTTATAAATACAAGTCGATAACGCAACAACTCACTATTTTAACAAAAATGGCGGATTGCGAGTTGGAAAAACAAGTGCACAAATCGACAACTTCTATAGCTTCAAAAACCCGCGAAGGTACCGGTGCAATCCCGGGGGGGCAGTCAGTATGAAAGTAGGTACCCATGTTCCAACATGGCTTTTCAAAAAAGGCCCTAACGAAGTGAAATTCTACAAAAAAATACACATCTAAGGAAGTGAGTTTTTTGAAAAAATACACCCCTAAGGAGGTGACTTTTGGGAGAAAATACACCTAACGAAGTGTCACACCTCCAAAAACCACCCCTTTTCGTGATTTTAGCTAAAACACGGACTCTAAGCGCGTAACGCGCGTTACGCGGCACCGGCGGTTCGAAAAACATACCCTTTCACTCGAAATTTTGTTGGAACATGCGTACCTACTTTTATATTGACTGGCCCCCCCCCCGGGGTGCAGTTGATTGCACAAATCGCAGCTGATTAACAAGTCACGGGATCATCACCACACCATCTGGTGGTCTTTAAAGAGATATCCAGAATGCTTAGTCTTATTTCTTCGACAAGTGTGTTGGTTAAATACCGACTTTCTAAACTCGCTTATGCAAACTATGAAATGCACGAAGGTTTATTAAGATAGCAAGCCATTCATAAGTATTTACTGTATTTCTGTATTCGCTGCAGGCTGAGGCAATGCTGAGGGTTCGTCTAAGGGACTATTTATTCCAGCGTAAAAGTTTCTTGAATGCTTTTTTAAAGTTACGGTCAAAGTACGCAAAAACCAAAGGATTTAATGCGCTGTTCAAGTACACAATTTGTAGAAATAAATAATTCAAAGATTGAATCCACCATGGGGAACTAGGTGTGGGAGCAACAACAACTTTCATTACAGCAAAGGGCAGGTAACATAACGAGAACACACCGAGAATACGCCACATCGTTTTGAAGATCTTATACTGATGAGTATACGCAGCCAGATGATCAGTATTCAGAGCACAAATTTTCCTCTGCTGACGCATGGCATACATTCCCATAAAGGCATACATTATATATGTAATAACTATTAGAAAACCGCTTCCAAAAGCTTGTAAAACTGTCCTAACCAATGGATTGAAAATGACTTCGATTAAACATGATTGATTTTTTGGAAAAACGTAGCCACTAGTTTTGGACAGAATCACTGCCATGCAAAACACTAGAAACATATAAGTATGAGCGAATACTACCATTGTCGAAGCAACTTTGCGTGTCATCAATGCGTAATAACGCAATGGTTTACTTATGCCTATCAGGCGGTCCACTGCTATTATTGTCATGCCAGTCATTGAGGCACCAGTTGGCCAAAAACCCTGCTGCCACATTACAAAGTAGCATAATATTTCGTTGTTTCCAAATGGCACTGTTTCTATTGAAGGCAGCAGATGCGGCAGATATTTCTTTGTGACGTTGAAAGGTATACCTATTGCTGTTCCAATATCTGTAACTGCCAGGTTTAAAATGAATATGTTACTGACACTCTCTCGAATCGTGTAATATTTACAATAAGCCGATACAATCAAAATGTTGCCAAACAATATTGGTAAAATAAGTGAGAGTTCGAAGACTGTGTGAAAAATCAGAACTTCTTTTGGAATAAGAATATTTACATCACTGCTATTATATGAAGAATCGTTGGTAAAAGTAAAAGGTGAAAGTAGCAAGTCCTCCATTTGTATTCTTGTAAATCGCAGTGTAAAATAACTAAACCTGGGTAGAATACACCGGCCTTGCAAATATCTGACATAAGATTCTTTACCAGTTCAGTTGCATCCGGGTATTGATTGTTATTTTACCGAATAAACAAAATAATTAAGAAGTTCAAAAATTTCCGACAAACTAAAAATTGTCTTGAAAATTCCAGGGGACCTGCTGCTTAAGCTTTCTATTTCCGCGCTGCTCGTATCATGCAGACCAAAAAAAGTCATGTTATGTGTTCATCCAAAATTTCATAAATTAATGTTTCACATTAATTTAATTAAAACTACTATAATACTTCCGATGCAAGTTCGTCATCAGATGCCTTACCGAAGTATCCAAGATTCTTCAAGAAGTCTAGCAACAAATAAGCACGTATCAAATCCGGGTATCAAATCCGGGTATCAAATGGGTAAAGTAGTTCAACGACGGAAATTAATACATTCTAAAGAATCCAATTTTGACTTTGCACAAGCTTTACTCAATACTGGCAGTAAACTCAGCTCTTCTTGCAAGACTCGCCTTGGAATAACTGCCTTGATATTTGCTGATATCTGTTTTATGCATATCGTCATCCTACGTGCAGAACCCTGGTTGACATTCAGAATTTAGAAGTTTGGTTTTGGCAGAGAACCGGAATTTCATTGTGATATCGATTCAGTCTCATAGTCTGTTTTTAAAAGCACGGCAGGAATTAGAGATATATTTAAAACAACGGGAAATTATAACTTTTAGATTCTAATTTAAAGGCAATTATATAGGTGCCGATATGTAACATGCATGTTAATTAATTGTGGTCAGTTGTTTTGATTTATATCCGGGTTAATATTCTCTATGCAGTGGAAGTGATATGCGTGGTTTTATAAATAATCAATTCTCTTTTCAGTGTGTGATCTTCCTTTAAAAAATATTATCCAGCCTGTACAGCAGTGCCTATATGCAATTAGTGTTCAAGTTACTAGACACAATACCTACATTTTTTATTAGAAAAAACGCAGGTCAAATAAACGTTTTTGAGATTAACAGTAGCCATAGTGCTGTGTCCAGTTATTTGAACACTAATTTGTTTTAGTTCACACATTAAACATTCTAATAGATTCGAAATCATTGAATTTCATGTTATTATTATTATTATTATGTTTTTTATACCAAAACAAACAAATGGCCCAACTGAGATCGCCTGAAAATAAACCAAACTGATGGTCAAATCCAGGTGTGGGCAATAATCTCCTCGTGTAAGTAATGAAAGCAAATATCTTTTGGTAGTCGAAAATTACTCTCTTTGGTCGATTTTACAAGAAGTTATTAACACATACAGTATAGTAACGGAATTACTTGGTAATGTGTTGATATTATTCAGGAAAAAAATATATTTAAGGACATAAAACTGAAAATTGTAGAAGCTATCTCAGTGCTGCGTGACTGTACATATAAAATTACTTGAACAATAATGTTCCAGCGTGGGAATAATGTAATCGTGTCTCATGTCACGACCTAGAGTCCTCAAAAGCTCCAGGGAAAAGAATGTACTAAAGATAAATACATAGAAAGATAGATGACGCCGTTGTCAATACCGCGTGAAGTGTTACGAAATATTGAATGCTGATTGGATAAAACTACAAAAGTTTGAACTATGAAATTAAAGTTAATTAATTACCTTTAGATTTGTTTTTAAGTTCTTATTTTGCAATTATCGTTTATAACTAAAGCATATTTGTAAATCATATTGCCTACAAGTCAAGAGGAACTTAATCTAAATCGTGATGAAAAATACATTTAATACTTTTATAAATAAAAACATACATGTCATTTTAAAGCAGTGTTACTGAGGTCATACTTTAACGCCACTTAACCTTTAATATATTGTTTCAACCCGTATTACCGAGACCACCCTTTAACGCCAAGAAACTTTATATAATTAATACATCATTTTTAACCGGTAGTATTGATACGGTCTTCAACAATCTCTAATATATCACTAGATAATCTTAAATATAATTATCACTTTTTAACCCGTATTACTGAGGTAACCTTTTAACGCCAACAATCTTAAATATAATTATCACTTTTTAACTCGTTTAGTGAGGCAACTTTTTAACCCAACAATCGTCACTTTTTAATCCATCACAACATAAACTCCGAAGAACAAAATACAAATGCTAATGATTTCTATTATAACTGATATAAGTCAAAATAAAACAGTTAAGTTGGATGAAAACTGCACTCCCGGGGTACTTACATATATATTGAATACGGGCTGTGCCGAAATGGGCCACTTTTCACGGAAAAATCCCTAAAAATAGGCCCACTTTTCACAGAAATGATCCAAAATATGGGTTAACTTTTCAACAAAAGTCACTAAAAATGTGTTTGTTTTTCACGATTTCCTTCAAATGTATGTTTCCCGTCGTATTTCTGCTACCCAAAACTTTTTTTTTATCCGTATTATCTATTTCCGTGTTCGTCTCCGAGTGCGACTTTCACGGAATCTTAGATGTTGTAATTACATCACTTACCGCACGAAGCGCTGTCCCTGGCACTGTAAGTATCAAAGCCGGCGTCATGAGGGTGCGGATCGCGTGTGCCAGCACACTCGCCCTCTCGCGTCAGTTTCTGAAAACTGGCACATGCGCAATGAGCATGCTGGTTAGAGGAAAGTGACTTCAAAAAGCAGGTCGCTCCACTTTTTAAAGGTAATTAACTGTTTAATTATTTTTGAATGTCATGCTGTCTTTATTTACGTTTTATATGCCGGGGTTACATGGTGTGCTAAGAAAGTCGAACAAGTTTTTAATATTAAAGATGGCGGCTAGTTTTTGTAATTTCGAAGCGCTTCGAAGATAATCTTCCAGTTTACATTTGCGGGGACTGTTTTAAATAAAGAGAAATGACTTCGAAGTGAAGACTGGTGTGCGGGATCCCCGAACGGAATGTACATGTAGGGGAGGTTTATATAGTTAAGCGAACTTGTCCTCGACGCCAACCAGTGGCGGGAAATTGCAGGGACACAATGTGAATAAATCCATCCGTAATATTAATAGGCGTTATAGTCACTTATACTCCTAGTTTCATGACCCTACTACTTGCGTAGGGTCATAGCCCAGACAGTGCTAAAACCAGTAGAAGTTAGCCTCTTGCAAAAACATTCACCGTGGGTCAAAAATTTCAATAAATTCAAACGAAACTGAATTGCCGTCTTGTTCGGGCTTGTTTGTCTGTGATACTCCTTCTTGGGTTATGTATCACTTGAAGCTTGATTGATACTCCTCATGATTACTTTTTGCATAGAAATCCATTACCATTCAGATCAAAGTGAAATATCCATCTTGTATGGAATTGTAAGCTAAAAGTCACCTTGTGAAGTATTAATTAATTAAGCTTCAAGTGACAGATAACCCAATAAGGAGTATCATAGACACACAAGACAACAATTTTGGTTTGAACTTATTGAATTTTTTGAGACATGGTGAATGTTTTTGCAAAAGTTTAACTTCTATACTGGTTTTAACACTATCTGGGCTATGACCCTACGGGTTCGCCGCAGGCAAGCGATATTAGGGTCATGAAAATAGGACTACATCCGTTAGTGTTCCGTCCCGGGGAGGTGGTCAATATGAAAGTGGGTACGCATGTTCCAACAAATTTTCACGTGAAAGGGTATGTTTTTCGAACTGACGGCGCATTACGTCCTTAGGGTCTGTTTTTTGGCTAAAATCATGAAAAGGGGTGTTTTTTTGGAGGTGTGACACTTCCTAAGGGGTGTTGTTTGGAATTTTCACTTCGTTAGGGTAATCGTTAAAATTTCACTTCGTTAGGGGTGCAAATACGGTCAAGAAAACTTAATATGTTTCCCAGAATGTGTATTCCCCGTCATATGAAAGTTACTTCCTGAACTGATGATATTTTGAGAATGACCTTTTAAAACATGGCATACGATTGGTCAGGTCGGGATTCAGGTATCACGTGATCCACTTTCTTAGTGGTGTATTTTTTCAAAAAAGCACTTCCTTAGGGGTGTATTTTAAAAAAAAATTCACTTCTTTAGGGGTGTATTTTTTTCAGAATTTCACTTCGTTAGGGGCTTTTTTGAAAAGTCATGTTGGAACATGGGTACCCACTTTCATATTGACCACCCCCCCGGGTGTTCCGTATCTTCTCAACTAACGTCTGGTCTTAACCATTGTAAATTTCTGTTATAAAATATATTCCTTTAACAGAACAAGAGCGAAATAATTACGTCATTAAACTTTTGCCAACCGAGATAAGGTGCTTTCTCTCTCTCTCTCTGATCCATCGTCACCTACCACGTCTATTCTATCATCATGACTCATTCTGAACAGGTATCGACAGGGAGCTTGGCTTTGCTTAGTGGACTATAGATAAACTCTGCTAGAGCACAATGTGTGTGATCGACCTCTACATATGTAGTCCACTGTTTTACCTATTGGTTTGTAAGCTGTCATGAATTTGATTGGTGTCAATTAGACCTTCGTGACACTTTATATGGAAATAAAGGGATTATTGTTCTTCTGCTTTTCGAGGTAATAAACAAAAATTGACTATGATTAAGCCCAGACATTAGTTGGGAAGGTACGGAACACTAACGGATGGATTTATTCAGACTAGCAGGGAATGTATTATTGTTTCAGAATGGAATTTGTAGTAAACCTTTTAAACAGATGTTTTCACTTGAAATTGCTAAATGTAAAACTGATAAAACTTCAGTGATATTATTACATTACTACAACTGTTCTTTTATTATAAATTTTATTTTATTATTAGTCGTAGACTAAAAAAATGTTAGGTCATTGTTGTTCATACTACAGGGTTTTAATAAGAGTGATGCAACAAGAAGCCCTGGGGTAATGCCAACAGATATATATCTGATATCCTAGAACCAAGAATGTTGCAGTGAAGCATGCATCGTGTGCTTCAAGCAGTTACAAATGTTACAGACAATCAGGTTATCAGTACAAATTAAGATATAATTAGTGCTAGTTTTTGTGCTGGATAATTAATGTATTTTTTTATCCCAAACATAAACACAAGGACCTAAAGCATGGATTAATAAATGTAAGCAACAAGTTGTACCAATTAATAATGAACAGAATATATATAACTCATATTTAGTACGTAACAATGATAAAGCTGGTCTCATTTAACTATTGCTCCTGAGAAATTGTGAACAGGGCCATACAAAGGCCTCACGGAATAGTATTTGCTGTAGATTACCCAGTAGTAGATGCAGATGTTTTAAGAGATCTATATTTGGAAGTTAAAAATGTAAATTCATATTACAGGGTTTTAATAGGACTGATGTAGTGACAAGCTAAAGTAAAGCTAATAGATAAACCTGATATCCTAGAACCAAGGAGTTTGCAGAAGAATATGCACCATGGACAAATGCTAAAAAAGAAATTACAACAAAAGAAAATTGTAATTAGCCATATAGTAGTAGTAGTAGTAGTAGTAGTAGCAGTAGCAGTAGCAGTAGCAGCAGCAGCAGCAGTAGTAGTAGTAGGAAGTATTTTTATTAAATTAACACATACTTGACAGTTCCACAAAAATA
>JAOXYB010051278.1:9701-26276 GCA_028565635.1 Phoronis ovalis | reverse complement strand
TCATAGCTTTGCCCTAGCTCAAATAATCCCATCAAATTTTGGTGTATTTTACTTTAAAAAGCTAATATTAGTTTCAACCTCTTGTACAGTGATTTACCTTTCAAACAGAAACAACCAAAAAAGCCAGCGCCAAGGAGGAAAAAAGAAAAAATAATAAATTTAGGGTTTTCGCACTTCTTCCAGCAGGGCCAGACCACTCCGCCACCACTGTGGTTACAGGGCCAGACCACTCCGCCACCACTGTGGTTACATGAATTGTGACCTTATGCCATATGATTACCACTACTTGTTATTTATATTAAGTTCACAAAATTTTAGTAACAGTCTTAACATATGCTACTTTTATATTATTATATTTCATTCCATTTTATGTAGAATCAGCAGATATTAGTCAAGCATTACAAAGGTTAACCGAGCCACAAGTGTCCTATCATATTCCATCTTCTATATCTAAAGCAGTGTCCCATACAAGACAGTCTTTGAATTTGAAACCAGGCGAAGCACCAATTCCAGAGGATTTATTGAACAAATTATTAATTGTAAGTGCCACAAAAAATACTTTGTATCTTAAGTCTCTTGTTTTAAGAATTACTAAGATGGAGCAGGGCTAAAAAGTGCACATGTGCACATCAGAACCCATCTCTCCCTTGTAATTTTGTTCAATGGAGCAGTCCTAAGTTGCTGTGTAATTTTTATAATACCCCATGAAGTTGTTCGTTTTTAAACACATTAAATGTTTTACTGATAGATGCACTGTGGTTGTTATTTATTTAGTTCTTGTTTCCGGATGCTGGTGATCATTCTGATAAAACTGAACCAAACCAGGAAGATGTTTCTACAGCTGACACAGGGAAGAGCAGTGAGGTATCAAGTGATGCTAAGAATGAAAAACAGGTATTTGCAAAGAAAAACAAATCATTCCAAAGAAAACGTGTCTGAGTTTATCATGCTTTAATTAATCTTTAAGTTAATTTTTAAAGGCTGAAAGAAAACGACTTTATAGTTTAGCCTTAGATGACAAACTCCCTTCTTAGCTAATTTACATAGAGTACAGCAGTCATGTTTTACTTTCAAAACTGTTGCATTACCCATTTCTAAGCATAGTCATGTTGATGTTCCTATGGAAATTGTATTACTGCACAAGCTTGCCAATTGCCAACTTATACACACCAGAACCAGGGACATCTATTTCTAAAACAGGGACTACCCAAATGAAATCCTGGAACAAAATATGCTGTCGAGTCCAGAGGTGCATATTGGCTAACTAATTCTTTTGAGAGGATATATACATGTACTTCTCAGAAACTGCATTGAGAAATGTAAAATATTTCTGGCATTATTTTCAGGAATTATGGAGGCAGTTGAAGTCAGCCCCACATGACAGTCTTACCTCTAGGCTAGCCATAGTATGCTGTGTAGTTAACCACAGTCATGGAGGACTACATGCAGTTGCTCATTTGTGGCAAGAATTTGTTCTGGAAATGCGATATAGATGGGAAAATAATTACAATATACCCGAGTAAGAATACAATTTTTAATAATTTTGATTTATTGAATATGTTGCATATGTGTGTGTGAATGTCAGGTAAAATACTGTTAAGCATCCTTTTTCTCACCAGCATTCATAAGCACATCACTAACCTGCCTATTGAGACTACTCTTTATCTGCCAGTTTTAAAATTTTACCAAGAGGTTTTGTGTTTTTGGAAGCTATGAAATGTACTGAATTTCATGTCGTAAACTAATTTCCTTTGTTGGAAATATTTTCAAAGATCTATTGAGTTTCCTTTATTGTTAATATTTCGAGTATTACTATATTGTGAGGTTGATAGTAACTTATGCGTTATTTCATTAATGTTGTGAGGCCTAAGATTAGAAAATTGCTTTGTTGAAATTTATCTGACTTGCATAGTGTATTTCACACCTTTATTGTGGATCAAAATTAAGAGTAACATTTACCATTGTAGGTTAGAGAAAGGATCGCCAAACATGGGATGTTGTCTGTTGCATCAAAAATTACAAATGCTGAATTGTTGCATAGAGCGGAAAAAGACACGAGAATCGATGCAAGCAGGAATGTCTACATCCTCCAGTTTACCCACATTTTCTGCTTCTTCAAGTGTTTCGGATTTTGTTAATCCGATCAGTCAAAATGTGTCAAGTAACAGTGACAAAATGGATATAAGTGATACCCAACATACACCGGAAAGAACGTTAAGCATCAAAAAAAAGAAATCTGAAAGTTCCAAAAGACCCGCCTCTGTGGGAAAAGTACCTGAAAATATTTCAAGACAAAGACCTCAATCACCAAGTGAAAGTTCAAGCGATGAGGAATTTTTTGAATGTGAAGAAGAAGATGACGAAGAAATAGCAGAAGGCAAAGAAAACTTGGAAGAAATGGAGAAAACATCTGTGTCTGTTAAAGTAAAGGACTCAAAATTGGTTCAAAAAGATGTAAATGAAGATGATTCAGAAAAAACAGGTTTGAAATTGAATAAAAATTATCAAGAAATCATTGAAACAAATCAAACAGAACAAACTAGTGAACAAGCAGACAAGATAACTCAAGAGTGTATGGAGGCTGAGGATAGTAATACAGCATTTGAATCTATTAATGCGGGAAATTCTCAAGATTATCAGCGTGATTCTTTGCACCAACCTGAAGGAAGACTAAGACCTTATGGCAGTACGAGGTACAACACTTGTAATTTTTATGGGAGATTGATTAATTGGTTTAGCCTATAGTGTATACTTGTATATTGTATATAGCCACTTTACGTTGACATCTCAGTAGTTTGTGAAATTTTCTTAAAACTGTTCACTGTGGTCATAGAAGAATTGTTTACTTGTGTTACAGATTGTTAAATGTAGATGAGGCATTGTACATTCCTGTCACTCAAGAACCTGCGCCAATGACGGAAGATTTGTTAGAAGAGCATGCTGAAGTGTTAGCAAAGTAAGACATAATTATTGCTTATGATAAACATCACCTGATGAAAGAAATCATTAAGTATAGTTTGTATTGGTATATTATAGTGAATTCCAGTGCCTGTTGCATGTGGTATTTTGAGCCATCAGCAGCATTATATGGTAGTTTGGATGTTTCATATATTAAAGTTACGTATTATAATAGTTGTAGGCTACTTATAATAGACAGATTTAAATTTCATGCATTTTTACATCACCTGCAGCTTTTAGTGATTTAGGCTGTTATAGAGAATTTTAGTGATCAGCCGTTTTGGTCATATTTCTATTATGTGACTACTATATAGTTACACTATATTTAGAAATGTAAAATCAACAGGTTCATTTGTTCAGAACTAGAGTTTTACCTTCCTTTTCTGGTAATATCCACCAGCCAATTTTATTCTCTGTATTAATGTAATATAAATTTGAAATTACTAATAAACAGGCAGGGTTCTATGTGTGACGTTTCGAGAAATTCATATAAAAAAACTGTGATAATATAGTAATATACGTTTAATCTAGTTGCCTAAATAATGTAATATCTTTAAGGATAACATCTTTATTTTTTTTATCACAGATTAGGAACTGATGCAGAAGGGGCACACCTTCGAGCTCGTATGCAAAGTGCTTGCCTGCTGTCCGATATGGAGTCATTTAAAGCTGCAAATCCTGGGTGCACCTTGGAAGATTTTGTACGATGGTATTCACCAAGAGACTATATAGAAGAAGAAATGACTCTAGAAGATGGTTCAATACTCAAAACAGGTCAGTTTTAATGAATTTATCAAATAATATATTGTTCTTGATCAGTTCATTGTATGTTAAATGATTTATTAAAAATTTCTCAAAGCAAAATGTGTGACCCATTAAAGGAATTAGACCAATCCAATCCCTTTGAGTTACATTCTAGTTATCCCTTTATAATGCAGATGAACAAGTTAACACTACTGTTGATCTCATAATGTATAAATAATCGAAATTTCGCAATAACTTTGGGAAAAACATAATTTCCTTCAAGGCACCTGAATAAAAGTGAAAACGGCAACCCCACCTAATGTAGAATGTGGTATTTTGAATTTTTCAAATGCTAATTTTTTTATGAAAAATGTTTTTAAAACTTGGACGTAAAATTAAACAAGTATCTCGCCAGATGTCGCTGCACTCGCTTTACATGGGAAATCAACACTAAAGGAAAGAGGTGGTAATATGCATATCAATTGAGAAGTACACCATCCGTGTAAAGAATCTTTTGTCTAGCACTTACGTAACACGAACTTTACTAAGGGACACTCCCAAAAAGTAGTGAGAAGCATCCCGCTTAAAAGCAAACTATCCGATTATACCAAACAAGTCAAATAATATTTTGAAACTTCATGAGGAGGAAAAAAATAGTCACAAACATAGTTACACTTCGTAAACGTTATGGAAAAGAAACTCCCATGTGGAATGTTTTGGCAATGTTTTACATGTCACTTAGAAAAACTGTGATAATCATCACACAGTGATTCTGCATATTTCGTGTGTTTTGGCAATGTCCCTTGTGCATAAAGCTCTTCTAACTACCCTCCTTATGATTTTCGGTGACATAATTGTTTTTCTATGTTGATTTTACGTCCAAAGTTTTTAAAACATTTTTCATAAAAAAATTAGCATTTGAAAAATTTAAAATACCACGTTCTAGATTAGGTGGTGTCGCCGTTTTCACTTGTTTTCACACGTATTCAGGTGCCTTGAAGAAAATTATGTTTTTCCCAAAGTTATTGCGAAATTTCGATTATTTATACATTATGAGATCAACAGCAATACGTTACATCTCCATTTCAATAAGTAACAAAATAGCACCTTGTTTTCTATTTTAATATAGGTCACCTTAGTACACGTATGCAGATTCCAGGTAACATGTGGTTTGAAGTATGGCAGAGTGCACGACCAGTACCAGCTAGGAGACAGAAGAGATTGTTCGATGATACTAAAGAAGCAGAAAGGGTACGTCTCTTACAAATGGTCCACTTTTTAAATTTAACTTCGCTAATAAGCACAAGAACCATTAAAGCATTTTACAATTTTACTATTTTAGGTACTACATTTCTTGGCTGGTTTGAAACCAGGAGAACTCGCCAAACACTTACTACCTATGGTAATTCAAGCTGGTATTTCATCTATAATAGAGCATGGTAAGTGTGTGTACATGATGAATGTGTGGAGGTTATTTTATGATAAAGATCTCATTGCCGTTTAGAAATGCAGACAATTGGAGATAATATTCTTGTTGAAAGTTCCTGTTCTAAATTTTAGTCAATTCAGATTTGTTATCAAACTGTTAACTAGTAAACTCTTTGATGTCCAATTGAAAACCTTTGTAATAAAGAATAAATAGGTTCAACTTGCATCCATTGCAACATATTTTTAATGCTCTTATAGACTAACATAGACCAACATTTCAGAATTTATTTTTAGTTTTATTTAAGAATCTTCTATTTTTCATTGCAGAAGAAAACATGCTACAAAGTGTACAGACTCACATTAAACAATTGATATTGAAAGCTTCCAATATTACTAGATCTCCAGTCGTAGAGTTAAAAAAATATGAGGTAAATGTCCTTATGTATGAGTTTTCCATCTTGTACTTTAGTAGACTAATGCATTACTTAGGGTTACTCAAGAGTGACAGTTGATTAAAATAATTATTCAGTATAAAATGTAAAGATGGTTGTAAAGGTTTTGTCTTGTATGACAGCTGGCGCTTTGTTCCAATTGATTTGTGTAATAGTGATTTAAACTTTTTTCTTGTAGGACCTGGTGAATCAAATTGAATTAGCTGAAACTGTGATAGCACGTGCCAAATCGTTAGAAGCTAAATTTGATAGTAAATCGTGCAAGCCTGGCAATACACATGAACTTGAACGATTTGTATCCAGCCTGCTTGAGCAACCCGAGGTGCCAGTATTGGGAGCATCAAGGGGACCAGCTGGCCAACTGATCCATGAATTGTTTACTTCTGCACAAAAGGTTTGTAAACATTTTTTATGAATATTTATCGTTGAGCTTTGGATATCATCTCATTGTGTAGTATCTTAGTGGTAGCAACCCCCAATTGAGTAGAAGAAAGCAAATGTTTCCTACCTCCACAAGAGGTTGCCATTACATCACTGTGTAATATAACATGCTGAATATGCTAAATATGATTTAATTTAATTGCCTTTTTATTTTTGTATTTAAAAATTAAATTCCATTCCTTGATCCAGAACTATGCAAGGCTCCAGTTGACAGATTCAAACCCAGATATTAGTTCAACTGTAATGTTCAAAGAATTATTTCTTATTCAATTTTGAAATCTTTTAAGGATGCTTGGAGTTATGTTCTTTAGCTATTCCCAAGAGCTTTCAACTCAAGCTCAAAGTCTTTGTCAATATGTTGAATAGTTAACTGATTAAAATCTATGGTATTGTACAACTAAATAGATGAATAAACTCGGTGACTATTCATTCTGATATTTTAACTGTTTATTTTTTTCCAGAATCTTTTCAGTTTGGATGAGGAAGTAACGGGTGAAAATATAACAAACATACCAGATTTTCCTGATCCAGCAGGACGTGAATTTATACTCAGGACTATAGTACCAAGACCAGCACCATTTTCAAGACCTAGCCCTCAACGCATGTACTGTGTACTTACAGGAAGTGAATTTAGATTAGCTGGATCTTTTTCTGAAGACACTACATTCAGATGATGATATGCAAACATAATTTAGCTTTACAGGAGAATTCTGTCTGCAACTTTGACACTTAAACTTTTGTAAACATGGCAATTACAGTTACAGTCACTTGACTAAATTAAATCAGTGTGTGTTATTCTAATTGACGGAATAACAGAATTCCTGCTCATTGATTATCCCGACCATCGGAATGGTAAAAGTGAAGTATCAATTTAACAGCAGATATCTGATGTTAATCTGGAATGAGCATAACTTAATTTACTAGTAACTTTAAATGCTCGTGAACAAAGTTGGAAAACAGTTGAATTATAATTATTGTTCCACTGTATATGCAAACGTTAAAAGCTGTGCAATATTTCTTATTTATGTATGATGCATTGTTTATTATATTTTACTAAAAGTGACAAGAAAAAAATAAGTATTCTCCGCATATTTATTTACTTCTATATACATACTAAAATTTTTAACAAATAATCAGAAATGTTTAAGCAGGAATAACACTATTAGATTTCCCTTGATGCAGTGTTGCCAAAACTATGAAAAGTAACCACATTTAAAAAATCAGGATATTACAAAAGATTTCGAGCTTTTCATTTTTGCTTGGAGTGATTACAATCACAATTGACTACATTTGTATGAAAGTTTCGATCAACAACAATTTTGAACAGTGTCATATCTATCAAGTACAACAATACCCTAGTGGTCTCTTTAAAATAATAATTTTCAGCAGCTAGGTGACTCATTTAAATAAATTAATATGTTACAGATTTAAGACATTCCATAAACAAAATGTCACAAAATACTTTAAAAAATACAAAAGTTGAGCTTTAAATGAAATACTAATGCGAACATTTTGTATTTAAAAATGGATATATTGTTAGTATGCTGAATATTACAGAATTAACAAAACCAAATTATCAAATCATTTACATAGCAAATAATATCACGTGATGTTTAACAAAACAGCACATCAAAATCTGAAGGCAATGTACAAACGAAAATAAATAAATCTTTAGTTTAATGAAGTTACATGCTTGTGACAAAAATAAATTCTTTATGATGAATTCCAAACTTGTTCACACAGCCATTTCATCATCTTCCTTGTGTCCATTTGTTAAGATCGGATGATAATTATCACTAGAACCTAATTCGTCCAGATCAGGCACTTGATTTTCAATATTATTTTTTTTCTTCAGATCTAAAAAATAAACAATTTTGTTCAAGATCCTTCACAACTTCTTCACATGATTATGTACATGTGGAAGCTGAATACTTGAGTGTTTACAGCCAAAGGAGCAATACGACAATTTAAAATATCAAAACTTCCCACTAAAACTACTGCTAATCTGCCAAAGTTATCTACTTCTTTCCTACTCATTGAAAGAAGGGATGTGTCACAAGAACTGAAAACTTTGCAGAAATAAAGCTAGAGAAATGAAATCATGGTGTCATAAGGTGAGATATGAACTCGAGAAGCGACAGGGTCAAACATTAAAGAACACACTAGCAAAAGCACAAAAACCAAATGTTTCTTTATAATATTGCTCTATGCAAATATCCACTACTTGTATTACTATTGTCAGTACTCCAAAACTAACAAACCTACACACTTTTCATACTTGCTTACCTCCCAGGTTTCCTCCAGACAATGGCGGTAAAGGGTTATTTCCACCTAGTGGTGCCAATTTTCCAGATCCAGATAAAGGTGAGAGGTTATTGTTATTTCTTGGGCTCTTCTTTTCACCAAACTTGCTTCCTATTGGTACTTCTGCCTCTCCTAATTTTATATTATTGTCCTCCTCAGATGTCTGTCGTTGCATGGGTGATTTTTTTGGAGGGCTAGATGCAGTAGAATTGGTTGATCCTGAAAACAAAATTTTAGCAAAACTGAGTTCAAAGCAAATAACCCATTCAACACAAATGCACTAGTTGTAGTCAAAATCACTTACCAGTTTGCAAAATTGACTCTAGTAAACAATATTCTGATCTTATTTAATGCATACTAAAAAAGTTTTTTGTGCAATATATGTTCATCTGTCTAACATCCAATCATTTCATTTTGATAGTTATGACAACACCCACAGCCACTTTATATCTGCACCACAGATGTCTCGACTGTATACTTTTTCCAAAACGAAGGAAAGATTGGATATTCTAGTGTAACACATATGTATATTAAATGCAATACACTTTTGCAGGTCTTTGGGAGAGCCACAGCATGTTACTACATGTACCATCAGCTAAAATAGCACTGCTACCAGAAATAAAAACATGCACGCAACATATTTGCATTTTATAATGGGAAACCTAAGCAGAACAGTTACCTGCATTTGTAGCTTGTCCTTCAACAAACAATTTAGCACCCTTGCCAAGTCTTTCACACAATAATGCAATGTGTTTTTTGAGCTTTGTTGTATCTTTTGCCATAGTTATTGGTGAAGGTGTTACAGTCTGATCTTTGGAACTTTTTGACAAACACGTTCTGAGCAAATGTGTTATTGCCATGTCGACCATTTCTTCCCATCCCTGAAACATGGTTCAATAATATAATCTAAGAAAATCAAGATTAATATTCACTAATTTTAGTTTTGTGTTAACATAAGAAAATCAATAACTACAGCGTGATAACTATCTTTTTAGTTGTTCAGCTACAGCGTAAGTTTAATTTCCTTTGACAAGTTATGCAACCAAATCTTGAACCTAGATGTCATCAGGAAGCTTTAATCAGTGTTGATTCCGGTTCATTCATTCAACTGAATGAAGGCATCAAATTTCCGAGATTGCCAGTACTGTAGGTAAATACCTGTTCAGTTCCTAGTGTAATATTAGGGGATAATGTATTCTCCAGCACAGCAAACTGATCATCTTGCATATCAACCCATAGTTTGAGTAACAAGTTGATAAGCCTGGTAGCACAGCTTAAGTTGCTAGCTGCTTTCTCTTGAGCCCTCTTATTATCTTCTGATGCATCAGCTATGGCTAAAAGCTAGAACAACAATACATTTAGTAAATGTTGTGTCTCCTCAATTTGTACCTCAATGCACTTTTAACAAAACATTTTCCATTTCTTTTTCTAAGCTACTGAATTGAACTGAAAGGAAATATTCTAAAAGTCCCTATATTGAGAGTTTTTCCAACAAAATATATCCGATGGAAAAACTGAAGATATTTAAAGTTATGAGGGATGCAGCAGGAATGTATAAAGTTTAATTCTCAAAATCGAAAAATCCATCCCACAACAGAAAACTTTGATTTGTCCTACGACTGTCTTAGGATGAATACATTAAGTCATAAGAAGAGGAATCAGTACGAATCTTGTTCTAACAAAAATTTTCCCTGAACAAGTTTCCAGTGAGCTAATTGTTCAGAATTTTTTTTTATTATTGGATTCACCTGTCTGAAAGTGCCATCAAGTAAAGTATCTAGGTTAGCCAATGGTGCTGGTGTTTTGTCCTTAAATCGTGTCAACAACCGCCTTTGTATAGAACGAAACTGTGATGCTCTCTGGGACAAGAGTTCTGCATACTTCTCAGTGTTTGTTCGATACTGTATTAGAAAATAAAGTACTGAATAGAAAATCAAATTTAAAACATTTAATCAAACTGAATCAGAATATTTACTACAATAATGAATGACGGCATTTGGCATTTTACCAACAAACAATTTCATATTACACATTACAATTTTAATTAACATTTAAAAGTGGTAATTAGGTTTCCATTTTGCACTTTAACAGAACAACTACATTTTTAAAACGGTTTGGCAATGAATAATGCTAAGGTCCGTGAAAACAACTTAAGGTCAAAGATGAACATAACACTTGCATGAGAACAAATAATCAGAGGAGTTGCTTCTTGGGTCAGAATAATAATAAACGGAACATAAATTATCATTTCAGTTGATTTTAATCAACTATTCATCAAATACATGTGGATTACCTCAAAATGTGCATCAATGACTTCAAAATACTCTTGTAATGGAACTGGGCCACCAAATGATGCTTTAAAATCCGACGATCGCCCAGCACCAAAACGGTTCTCTAATCGTTGCAGTAAATCTTTTGTGATCAGCCACATAGCTTCAAAATTTTCACACTGAAGTCTGTATCGTTCTAGAATTAGGAAAGCCTAATGTATTATTTCGACAAAATATGTAACAATTGTTATATTTGAATTGTTAAGCAACATATCATTCAAAATTTTGTTTCTAAAAAATGAACCAAAGGTCAGTGGCTTGCTAGGTTAATCATCATGTTGTGTATTATCATGACCGATATAGGTAGGCAATGCATGAAAGAGCCTTGGTTGGGTTTGTTGTTACTTTATAGCAAACTTTGACATGTATTTTGAGTCAATGCCTAATATTCAAAATATTTATAATGCTAGTGCACTTACGTGATGATTTTGATGCCAACACAGTTATCACCGGGCCTCCATAATACTGGAATCCTAAAGCCATCCCAGGTCCACCAGCACTCTCTCCAAGTAAGTCTACAAGATTGATGACACAATTAAAAGCAACTTTTTTTTAATATGAAGACAAGGAATACCTGCACATTTGATATATTGTAATGATGGAGATCTGGGACGTTATGATCTCTACAAAATGATGGTCTGGGTTAAAAAATATCTAGTACTTATTAAAAATGTAATCTTTGTGTAAATATGACCAAATCTTGAGGAAAAATAAAACCTTGTTACTGGACTCTTTCTAAAAATAAAAATTCCCGATTTTCAAAACTAGGAGGAACATCAGTGCTTCCCACTTACCTGGATATATATCGTTAAGATTCACAGGTGGTTTATTGGTTTCCACAGTAACTTTATAGGTAGCATTTTTGATTGGTAAACAAGGTTTGATGACAAGTTTCAATGGTAAATTTATCACAGCATGTGTTACTCTTGGTGCTCCTTCAAGAAAATACATGAATTAACTGTATGTTTCAGTTCATAGAGAATTTTACTAAGCAAACATTACTATATAATACAGCTAGTCACTCCAGTTGCAAATCTTATATACCTGCTGTACAATTTGCAATTCATTTATTAGCCAATCAAAACTTCCTTTAGATCTTTAAGATTAAGTACTTGACAAAAGGTCCAACATTTGGATAATTCATTATTTTCGATCAATTACTTATGAACCAGCTCCCAATTCTTATCGCGAATCGTGGAAGGACTACAACTGGAGTAACTAGGTAACTTTGAATACTTACTATGGGACAATTATGTATCCGGTATTTGATTATTTTTTTATTTAAAATATTCTTGTTAAAGATATACAGCTTGTTTTAACAAATTAAGGCACAAATTATCAACATCCACTAAAGTAATGTGTACATAAGGTTTTTTAACTGGAGGTATAAAGTTATTTAAAGTGTGCGAATACAAAAAATGATCGACGGCTGAACACGATTCTACCAGAGATCTTAGTTTTGGAATGGTATAAGAATTTCTAAGATGGAATGAAAAACTATATCTCAAAAGCAGAAACAATAAAGCATCTGAGCATTACCCGATGCATTTGTATATGTAGCTGTTGCCAAGCCAGCTATATCTGCAGGTAAACAATGGAATTTTAAGAAAAAGGCCACAAAAACATCTACCGGACGGTTGGAATCTGAAAAATAAAATAAACCAATATGAGAAGAAACTTTTTTAACTTTAATTCTAACTCCTGAAATTTACTCAGTACTGACTGATAATGGATACCTTTAAACATTTACCTGGTACTGATTGACAGTAGTTAGCTCTTAAAACATTTCATATAGATCGCCATGCTACAGAATATCAATGTGCAGAAATGTGTCTTGCTGTGTTAGTTCTTATCTTATTACACAAATAACTACACAGAGACAACAAATAGTATGGTTTTAATAATAGTATCACCAACATTGAGCAATACAGAAGTCATTAAGTTATTAATTAATTGTTTATTACCTCTCAGTTTAAAACTACTTTCAAACCAAGAGACAACCAGGTAGGTTTTAATTGTTGGATGTAAGAACAGTGTTTACAAGAACTCACCTACAACAGGGAAGGAATACAGAGATTGGCTGACAGCTAGCGGAGAAGGAGCATGGATAGTCAACTTCACATTATTCACCAAAGCCTTGGACTTCACTTGAACCTGTAACACAAAGAACAATCATGACAATGTTATCCACAAATACATTATTCACAGTATAAGGCAATGGATATATATGGATATCAAACATGTTAAAATTCATACACTGGTTAGATAAATTGCTGAATAATGTGATCTTTAACATGGCATTGTGTGCTGCAATAAAACTAATGATAACATTTGATAATTCCAATTCACTATTCAATACACAAAGAAAGTATGTTTTTTGTTTTAAATAAAATTGTATGTACAAAATTCAAGAGTTTAAAAATTAACTACCACACTACTGAGTGTGCAAATTATTAGAACCAATACATTAGTTTTCAACGACAAAGCATTCAGATAAGTAGTAGTCAACAAAGAAGAGAATTTTGTAGACAACAGGTATATTGTACTTTTCAACATGTTTTTACTTTCTATTATTTGCGTTTTCTATTATTTCGAACACTTACTATTACAATTTTGACATTTATGAATTGGTTGCAGTCGTACTTATTTATTTTAAATTTTCTACTGACCGTACAAACTAAGAAATATTTGTAACAACTTTGAATTTTTAAAATACTATAAAATTGTATTTTATAGACAGTTATCTTTAGTTCTCTAAAATTTCAAACATATTTTTTTTTCTCAAAATAGTTCATTTAATTCTTTATTTATGGATTATTTCAAAAAGTAATACAAAGGGAGTGGAATGTGTTTATGCCAGTATTATTCCCTGTATGCCCAAGTATGGCTTTCATCCTGGTTATTCACTTTACAATTTACATAACAGAAACCTTGAAATTTAAAAAAACAAAATTCACAGTATTTAATCAAAAATTTATTTATACATATTTTAAAAGACTTAATTATTATTCTTGAGTGACTTACATACATTTTTGCTTAAATTTCTATAATGACTGAATTAATTATGTTACAATTGCTTTTTCATAAACAAACTAATTACCCCTTAATCTAGGTTACAACACACTATGATATAAGCACATTCTTTGTGCTGCAGAGTAAAAAGGGTCTTTGCTGTTAGTAGTACGCAGTTCTCTTGCGGGAGCTGTGCGGAATCGATATCAAGAGATTTCGGAGACATAATTTTTAAGATAAGTGGCTGCTAGTGTCCATTTGACCTGGCGCCCAATCTAATACAAATCAATAAATCAGTATCCTGAGTTTCAGAGCAGACAAATAATAATCTGTTATGTTGTTTGAAACTCATATTTTATGGTTTCTTACCTCTCAATTCAAATTTCATAGCTTATAGTTTCATTATAGACTCTGACATAACTAGATCAGGCCTTTGATCGTCCACATGGATACACACACAGAACTCAATGCAAGTGATAGTCAACGAGAACTCGTGTAGCTATTTGCTCAATATGGCCTGAAGTAAACTTAACATGGAGAGCATAGTTAACAAAGAGTTATTACAAAGCAGTGCACGAGGACGGGCATGTGGCAAACGAGTCCATGTTAGAAGCTAATTATTTCATTGCCTGATAAAATTTAAGCCGACCATTGCAATTGGCTGCTTTAGTTTGGCGGTGTTTTCAAATTGATTGATGGGCAAGGAAAAAGGTTGAGTTGTGTCAGAATTTATAAACGTAGCTATGATAAGATATACCATTTGAAAAATAAGAAAACAAAATATGAAATTCTTAAACGAAGTAGCAAAGGTTTATATGCTCTGAAACTGAGGATGTAAACCAGTCAAGTAGTGCCAAATATAAGAATTACTCCATCATACTGACAAATATGCTGATTTAAGTTACTGAGCGGCTTTGAATCTACTTTATCTCAAAAAGTACTTATTTTTCATTTTACCAAAAATTCCACAATTTATTTTCTTATACAGTTAGCATTTAATTCAAAGTATTTTTTTAAACAACAGTTTTGACCCTTATTTCAAACCAGTTGTCGAACTGGAAAATGCGACTTTTTAAAATTATGTTGTAGCAAAGCTGTATATTTTCAAAATAACATACCTTAATTGTAATGGACGGAACTGTATCTTCGTCTTGAACTTCCACCCCCTGGGCTTGCTACAATAAATAAACAGTAAAAGTGATACAGGAACTAGTTTTTTAACCATAAACAAAAAAAAATATAATACAGAAATATGGAGAACGGCACCTAATGTGGTTTAAAAGGAATTCCAGCAGATCAGAATTCATATTCAAATCATAATTACATATAGTTCTTGTAAATACCTTTTTTATAATATACAATAAATGAGCACACAAAGGAAGGAGTTGTACATTGATCAATAGGTTATAAAGATGTATCCACAACATGTTTATATCGGCCTACATATACTGGACTGTGAGAAATAACCAGCACATGATGTACACTCAGTAAACAAACTCCTCACTCAGAAAAAATAATAAATATGTATAGCTTGTAAAACTTTGAATTATATAATTATCATAACCAATCAAATCAAACACACAGCATCGAGTTTTCTGAATTATGTAGGAATTAACTTCATGCAGATACAAAATCTTTATAGCAGTAGCAAATCTCAGAATATGTACCACAGGTGTTGAATTTTGATATCTCATTCTTCCTTTGAATCTATAATAATAATTAATCCTCAGCATACCAATGGCTCAAATTAAAATCTTAACACAAATTATTGCGCTATTCTGAGTATGAGTGAAAATTCTGTATCATCAATTCCTTTGTTGGCTTTGGCTTGTATAAATTCATGAACATCTGCATGAAAGATTCCTAACAGTAATACCATGATATCAATCAATTCATTACACTCAAACTATGAAAGCAATCACAACATACTGACATGGAGTTAAGTACCTTAGTATCATTAACAAGTGCTTCAGCCTCGTTTTGGATAATAACTGGATAACCAAAATTTGGGTCATATGGCGCACGAGGCGACAGCTGCATAGATTTATAAAAACAGGGATGGCATAGCATTAGAGGAAGATGCAATAGCACTACTACTTTCCACAGTATACATAGGTGAAAGACGGAAAAATATGTGGTAATTAAAGGCAATCTAACTGATTACAGTTCTAGCTAGGATACTTATGCAGTATCTATTGACTGAAACCCGCAAGGACGCTAGTATATGCAAATTCATAGCGATTTTCGTGTAATAATGCAAGTACATCTATTATGTTGGTTTACTTTTTTTAAATTCCTATCAAAACAAAGTTTTAAAATGTATTATATCACTTTGTAGTAAAAGTTATAAATACTCAAATTATAAAAAAATAAAACCTTTAATTAAAGGGAAAAGTTAGCACCATTGAGTTTTGTTAAAAGACCTAAGAGTTTTTTTCAACAACAAGAAATACTTACAGATATGGAATCCAAATCGCTAGGAACTGAGGTGACAATCTGTATGTCATTATCTGAGCTGACAGTTGGTAGAATGACTGAAAGAGAGAAGGACAATTATTTAAATATAAACACTAGCCTTCATTTTTGTATATTCATTTTAAATAAAATGTCAACTGTTGCCTGGTAAGGTGGAGGACGGGTCTATGGCTTACTTGAAATTAATGTAGAGATAACAGATTTAGTGCACTCTCTTGAAAATTTTAATTTAAGCAAATCATGTAAGAAAGCGGATTCTTGTTAAATCAAATGATATATTTCTGTTGTTAATTTTTACATGTGTTCTAATGATTTCAATCTGTTTGGTTCCATATGCAATATGTAACAACATTTTTAAGTTAACTTCTTTTTGCATTTTAAAAAATTTTTTACTGGAACATAATCAAGCAAAGTAAGAGCTTTAAAAACCA
>JAOXYB010051267.1:0-11675 GCA_028565635.1 Phoronis ovalis | reverse complement strand
ACGATATTTTGATACTACAACTTCCCATCACCTGAAGGAACATTGCATTCCATTTGCAATTATTAATATTTTAATATTCTAAACATGATATTTTGTCTAGCTTAGAAACAGCAATATTCAGATATTTTAAACAGTCAGGATATTTAGGTCAGTTTCAAAATAGAAATATCATGATATTATGTCTATCTACACGATAACTCAGTGCTACAACTGCACATTGATGGTTGCTTTGTGGTTTCGTTCCTGCTTTATCTGGCACAAATCACACTTATTTATATGCCGTTACTCTCGTTAACCCATGGTTTTTCAGCTAATCTTCGTGGCGAAGCGGGAGCTTGTCAGATTATCTATAGCATTGATCGAAAAAGCCCTGCCAAGGACACAATATAAAAGGTAAACGGAGGTATTCATGTTGTGTGTGTGTGTGTGTGTGTGTGTGTGTGTGTGTAAATGCCTATGTTGTCTGTCCGTCCGTCCGTCTGTCTGTCTGTCAGTTTTTAACATGAAGAATGAGTTTGTGCGAGTGCAATGTAATATATATACAAAACGGATAAAATCGGTTTAAAGTTCAATGAAAGAACCTAAGTAACAAGGTAAGTATTGTTATTTCTTTTTCATATATTTTTACATTTATTTTATTAAACCTCATAACTTTTATTATCGATTATCAAAGAACCTTTTTTCATGGGCGTGATTGATATGACACCGGAAACATGACGAGATAAGCAAATGCACGCTGCAATGTTTACACGACTCGCAGGGTTATATAAATGCCCAGCATGGTCTTGCATTAAACCAAATCTAACCGGTGATTTAAGTGGATTTTTAGGTCATGTCATTAGATTATTTAGTAGGTTTGCACATTACATTCTTATTATATTCTTATTTCATTACATTCATTCCGAATGCATGCATAAACCAGCTACCATTTTACATGTATCCATCGCTTTCCTAAATTAGTCGTCGAAGACGGATAGTCGATCCAGCCAGTGTGACCTAACCCATTACTAATACTTCCATTGCTTGTTCTATAATGATACTTTATTATCCATTCCCCGTATATTAATCGTACTACTATGTCACTTTTTCACAGTCTTTTTCACCGAAGTCTACATTCCAGATCGGATATATTTAATACCATCTGCTACATGTTGTTTTTATTCCATTTAACCTATTGTAATGATACCCTGTATTGCTAGATTTATTTTATGGAACTCACCATTAAGTTATTTGACATTGATTTTTTTGGAGGCATTTCCAAATAGATTCGCAGAGTACATCTAGCTACTACTTTGTATTTACACACATAGATATATTAAGCATGTTATAGGACCACACAAAATAATCTTTTTTTTATAAAAAGGGTGGCTCGTATGAAGATATTTCTATGTATATTAATCCTCTTTTCTAACAAAGCATGGACAAATATTATTTTTCTTTTATCTATTAATCAGACACAACATCGTTTTGCGATGTGAGATTTAACATGTACTTATCTGATAATTATACCACAAGCACCCGAGAGGAAGAATAGGGAACTCGGTGTGCTTCCAACGTACCACTCGCCGCCCGGTAAACCCCATACATTATTGCTCTATTATGCTAAAATGTCTTACATGTACTTACACCTTTGGCATAATGTATTCCTGAATACGGATACGCGAGTAATTATTAAACCTGGGGTACAGGCACAATACTTACTCAGGTAACAATAAACGGGGCGAAAGTTTAAGCAATCTATACAATAATGTACGTACAGTAAATGTTATGATCTCTTTTCAGCCTGTTATTAAAATCAGATAACTCATCTGATAAACATATAGAGAACACTTTTGATGAGATAAAAAGATATATAAGTAATGAACGATGATTATTATTTATTTTATTTTGACCACTAACGTGTTTTGCTACTTCAGTTTGAAAGCTACCCGTGGAAAAATACTCAACACAGATGAGAACATTTGTACATTTATCATAGCTCAAACAATTCCATCAAAATTTTCCTAAATTTTATTGTAAACAAACAAAAATTTCTCACTCTCTACTTCTTTTAACCATTATAAAGATCAATAAAAAAAATACCGAAAATACAAAAGAACAAAAAAAGAAAAATTGATGAAGGTCGAGAATTAGTTTCATAACTGTTCAGTTATGCTCTGGATTATATTATTGTGTGTTTGCAGATACTACTTTTGTACACTCTTGTCCAGTAAGCACCAAGACGCTCTTACGCTCTTGATTTCTTGTCAATATTTTTATCACTTGGCTAGGTTATGGCCCTGGGTATGGTGCTTAGAATGCGTCGTAAATAATAGAAATGTCACATATAGAATTAATAATACGCCATATAAACATTTGTCATTTTTCTAATCAATGTAGTCATATGTGTATTACAAGAGGCTTTTGGTTTTTGCAGGACAAATTCAAAGATGTCTTTTGTTAGCCGTGGCGCCATTATTATACTGCTTTCAGGTAAGGTCGTAACTAATTAAATAATCTGTACAAATTCAGATAGCCACTAACTATATTTCAATAAGTATGTTTCAAATTATCGTAATTTTTTTTTTGCCAACTAGAACATACGATCCAATCCAGTTCAGGTTCTTCTATCAGAAAAATAGCAAATGATACAGTGCATGCAATAGAGATCCCACAATGCAAAGAGTTGTAGGAAAGAGTATACAGAGTCTCTATAGCCTCGTTTTGCGCTCACCACATCTTTTGTTTAATAACCGGAATAAAATTATGTAAATACATAGACTATTAAATGGAGCAGCTGTTATAATATAATAAAAGTTGTTCCAATTCAATCTGTATTATTTTCTTTCTGTGTAATTGTGAACGTATTTCTTTACATGCATTACATTTGTTATTGTTATTTAGTTATATTCATCTAAGGACTTTTTCTCCGAGTCGTTTTCAAATTTCTTAACTTGTGACTGACATTTTTATTAAACTTTACTTACTAGAATCATAGCATAATCTTCAAGCTTCGGTCTGTTCAGTGGAACAGTTATTAATAGCTGCATGCGTCTGCTTATGTTTCAGCTTTCACTCGCTGTGATGAGAATGCTCCTGTTGTCCAGACAACTCTTGGTCAAGTACGAGGGAGAATTATTACAGTATCAACAGCTGGCGTTGGCGATCGCCCATTAACAACTTTCCTTGGAGTTCCGTATGCTCAATCTCCTACAAATTATTCAAGATTTGAAAAGCCGAAGAAGCATACTGGGTGGACGAGTATCAGAGATGTTTATGAGTATGGAGCTGTCTGTTGCCAGATTCCACCGTTCATTTCTGGGCACTTTCTTGAAGGTATGAATGAGGACTGCTTAACGTTGAACATTCGAATTCCAGGATATATCCAGAATATCACATCACCGCTTCCAGTTATTGTTTACATTCATCCGGGTGGTTTTCAGTCCGAAAATGCGAAATATTACGATGGTTCTCAATTAGCTCTTCATGGCAATGTGATTGTCGTCACTATAAACTATCGTTTGGGTTTGTTCGGTTTTCTTAGTGTTCAAGGTAGTGCAACTTCTACCAATAACGGTTTAAGAGACATGATTATGAGCCTGGAATGGATAAAAGACAATATTGATAACTTTGGCGGTGATCCAAATAATGTAACAATTTTCGGCTGTTCTGGTGGTGCCGTTGCAGCCACGTTATTGCTTGCCAGTCCTAAAGCCAACGGGCTATTTAACCGTGTCATCAGTCAGAGTGGCAGTTTTAACACGATGAGACTGAGGTCTAAAGAAGATATTTTCCATTCAGCAATAGAGATTGGAGAAGCTACAAACTGTTCGGCACATTCTCCACATGAAGTTGCTGACTGCTTGAAACAACTGGAGGCTAAAACACTTCTGGATACTCAACTAAGCACCTTTTCACTTCAGTTGAGGGCAAATTTATTCACCTTTACTTTTCTACCTGTGTATGGTGATGACGTACTTCCGGAAAAACCCATAGACCTGTTCAAATTTGGAAAAACTAACAACGTAGATTTGTTAATTGGCGGCACGAATGATGATGGCTCGTGGACTTTACCATTCACGTATAGTACAATTCCTATTGATCAAAAGCAGCTCGAAGATGAACTTTCAAAAGTGACTAAAACCTTTTATCACCCGGAATGGAGAAAAGCACAAGAAGCGGCAGTCAAAATGTATGCATCATCTGCTACAGAGGAGCCCGGAAGAAAACTTTTAGACGCTCAAACAGAAAGAATGCTTGGTGGAATTAGAGATGCAGCCGATTATCAAAGCATTCATCATTTAAATAAGAACGTTTACTTTTACGTATTTAACTATCGGCCAGTTACAAGATCAAGAATATATACTGAGTTGCCTGATTGGATTCATGGCGCTCATGGTGAAGATCTTGTGTTCACGTTTGGACAGGTCTTGGATCCTGTGTTTGCGTGTGCATTTTTACCAGAGGAACAAGAATTAAGCCGAAGAATGATGTCAGCATTTGCCAACTTCGCTAAGCATGGGTGAGAAAATCTTTGTAACTTTGTAAACTTCTTTAGGGAAATTGAATCACTTGTTTGGGTATGGTCAAAAGTACGTGTCTCAGTCACCAATGGCTCGGAACTGGAAAGTATCACTTAAAGTATTTGCTGCAGAATTAAGGGAATTGCTAAAACGCTTTCCGGGAATCGTGTTAAGTAATGTTCAAGTTACTCATGATGTCATGTAATATGCTACCTAACATTTTGCATACTTTTGCCAAACTGCTTTTTAAATTTGTTCGAAACTATACAAGCACAAAAAAAACATCAAACTATACTTTTGATTTACAATATGATACTTTCCTAAATATGTAAAACATGGTGCAAGAACTACCATGTGGAGAAACACAATCAGTTGCATTGGTCAATACCGAAATCGTTTGCATTTTGATTACGTATTAAATTGCACCCTAGATGGGTCACTTTTATAAAGAGTGGTTCCACATGTGCGAACATAGGTTTTAAAAAGCCACATAATTAAACGCGTACATTAGCCTGCTAAAAAGAACCCCTTAATTGGAAGACTTGTTGGTTTTATTAATCAAAGTGACTCTTTGGCAGAACTCAGCAAAAATCTTCTGATAACTAAACATGTTACCGGGTGCGAGATAAAACTGTCCTTATTTTCACCAGATGATAAAAAGCATAACTTTGTGGTCATCTGCATTTTAAAAACACCCTGTTTGCCAAATTTTAACCTAATATGTTCCCTTGACGCGGAACGCACATTACGCGTCTGGTTAAAAATATCCATTTTCACCAAAAAATGTTTTCGTTCGCTCATGCGGACCCACTGCTTGGCCCATTCCTCCGTGGAAACTGTATCTCATGTAACAGCAAATTTTACTTTAATGCAAAACGTGCTGCATGAACTATGTGTAAGGGAATCACAATCAGGCAACTGCCATCATTTCACTATGTGTAAATAACACTGCTTATAACCGTCACATTATTTCAGAAATCCAAATCCGCTGGACAACAGTGAGATGGTTATTTGGCCGAAATATTATAAAGAGAATCGAAAATACTTGGAGTTGACCGTGAACATGACGAGTGCTAGCAATGTAAAATCCCAGTATCGTAAACGAGAGCTAGATTTCTGGACGACAGTGATGCCACTTATAGCAAGTAGCACTAACACTCACAACAGCCCTCTGCAGTCTAAAAACTTGACGGCGCATTTACGTTTTGGAGGACGATAAGTAGTGAGGCTTGTGTGTATTTTAAAAATTCTACTCAGGCAAATGTTTTTTTGATATTTCTAAATAAATAAAAAGGGAATTTGCATTAATTCGTTCCTACTTTCCTGCAAGCAACAGTCCCGTGGAGACAGGCAAACGACGTTTAGTAGCGGAGATAATTCTGAATTATAGCGCGTGCGTCTGGAAATTTTAACCTGCCTTAAGTTACTTGCGTAAATTAACTTAGTCTAAAAAGTAAAAAATTCTCTGATCAAAGACCATATAGTACTTATCGTCATCATTTGCTCAACCTAATTGGCCGTGGCTTTCATTTTTCTGCACTTGTTGCTAATTTTTCTGTATTTTGGATTGTTTGCCAGTGCAAATAAATCCATCCGTTAGTGTTACTTACCTCCGAGTTTTTTGCTAATCATCATAAAAGATTTGTTATGCTGCAGTAGATGGGAGGCGTATAATTATGTTGTAACTCTGTTAATTAAGGCAACGCAACATCTAGGTTTAACTTGTTCTGCAAATATAGTATAGCATCGATCTCTGACGGATGCTATGTAACCTATTTATCTAAAATGACAACGGCTTTCGAGCAAGAAAATAAAACACTTTTGTGCAAAATGCTGTTGTAGAGAATGATTTAGAGATTTCCACTATAGTTCCAATACATTCCAAAATGTAACTTTTGGGCAAACCTTATTATATACTGATATATTCAGGGTGCTTTCCAGTATGAACAATAGTAAGCAGTTGTAAGTTATAACGTACAAGAGGTCGGGTTGATTCAGAAAATTAAACGTATATTGGCATTTTACTTTTCACATTACCTATCACAGTTCTTGGCAAACCTTATGACCATGACATATATATTCAGGGTGCTTTCCAGACGGTATGAACAATAGTAAGCAGTTGTAAGTTATAACGTACAAGAGGTCGGGTTGATTCAGAAAATTACACGTATATTGGCATTTTACTTTTCACATTACCTATCACAGTTCTTGGCACACTATTTCACCGTGAATTAACATTTCTAAGAAATGTGCTATGCAATATCATCGATTGTAACATCAATAACACTGCCTACAACTATTATCATACACTGAATTAGATATTTTACAATCCAATGCTGCATACAATATCTTGGAATAATTTTCTCTTGACACAACTAGCAGTCAGTTTTTACTTGGTTTGGCTACTGTACCTTGACACTTTTACGCATCAAGCAATCATATGTTAATATCCAATCAAATGTCAAAGAACCACTGTAGGTCTTATTCTCAATAAGAAGGAATACAAATGCTTTGCTCAATCCTGCTTTCCGACTCTTTTTACAAATATTAATAAAATCAAAATTCCGTGTAGACCAACACATGGAACTTTTAAACAAGAATGCAATGAAGATTTAAATTCCTGCTAAAGAAATACATTATTTTTGGCCATCTTGGAACATTTTGGAGTGGCTCCATAACCATTGTTGTTTGCAACATCAATAAAACTTTATATCAGCGCCAAAGTTGGTTCTTTTTACAAAAATATGCACGATTTGCCTGTTTTGCACCATATTTCTGGAGTTGTGTAGAAATAACAGAAAAAAATATATATTTGAATTTAGGACTGGTCTTCTACTTGATCGGCATTATCATTGTCATCATCAGCAGGTGCATCAGCATCGGCATCTTCGTGCTCATCTCTCGGAGAATCCTGCAAAAGTCAAATACATTTCTGTAGGTAATCGTATAGTCTAAATTGTGTAATAATAATACTAACAAGTTACATAATGACCATTAAAGATGGAGAATTTTTATCCAACTGAAGAACTATAACTTTTAAATTTTAAAACACTCCTTCTATCCACTCTGAAGCCCACTTATGCCCAATCCTGTATGAAGGATGGTGCACTATTCAAGATGGAGTACATGAATGTTAATAAATATTTATTTATTAAATATTGTTATCTTCTTCTGGTTTATTAGCAATTGGTTTCTATATTTTCATACACAGTGGACGTACACCGTAAGAAGTATTACACATCATTATCACCTCAAATGTAGTGCTGACATCTATTGTCATATTTCATTTGATGGAAGTTACTGGAACTGTAATTGTATGTCAGTCGTGTTCTCACAAACAGTAGCACTCCAACTGAACTAAAACCTATTTTATAATAATTTTACCTTTTCTTCATCTATTTTATCAGCCTCCTCTTTAGCTTTAGCTGCTGCTTGCTTCCTTTCACGAAGTTTTCTTTCATGCTCAATGATATCAAAGAATTCTTTTTCAGCTTTTTCAACCAAGTCTTCATCTTCATACTCTCCATCTTCCTCTTTTTCGTCCTAAAGTATCAAAGAAAATGTGTTATTTTAATTTATTAATATTTGATTAACAGAAAGTACTAACATTATATGTATGAGTGATCCAGTTATGCGTGTTAGTAACAAATGAAAATGAACATAACAAATTACTCAGATGCTATTTTATATAACATGCCAAAGCCTGGAAAGGTCTGGTGCCTTTATTAAAAATCCACAGTTGCTTTAACAGAAGATCAGTTGACAATGGTTACAAAATATGTGCACTCTGCAGTGCATATAGCAGAGGAGTTGTGCTTTAAAGCTTTTAAGGTCTGAGATGACACATATCATGCAATACAATGTAGAGTTTCTATCACATTTAGCCATGTGCAGTTTCAAGCATGAATGTTGGTTGCTGGGTTTATAATTTGTGATATCTAGCAGCTACTTGGGGTTGCAGTCTTGCTATTTGCTAAAATGGATTACTGATCAAATCCCATGCACTCCAATGAACTGGCAACAGCAGCAACATGGTAAAACTGAGGAAGCTAATATGGTGCTACAATACAGACTTGTGTAATGAATACTGGATATAGCAGCCAATCAATGCAGTGCAACAAGTGGAGTTATCTGAATGGCCAAAATGATCCAACAACTTCTATCAACATCTAAGTTAATTATAAATAACAGGTCTATATATTATATTATAACTTTGAGCTACAGCTTGGAAAGATACAAGCTGAGCTATCCAAAGGGACATAGGAACCTATAGTGGTATGATGGCATTACAATAAAGACTAACTATAGATGTAATTATTCTATACCAGCATCAATAGGCTAAAACTTGCAAGCTACATGGATGTCTATCTGTAGTGGCACTAAACAGGTTATATTATTTACATCTTGATACTACAATAAAGAACCTGAAGTGTAGAGTAGATAGATTGACGCCCTGACATAGCACTGAGATGAAGACTATATGCAGAAGCACGCAATTCAGCCCTAGGACTAAGTGGAAGTCTGATAGACTCGCGGACACTCAAAGGTCTGCCACGAGTTACAGAACTAGTTCTACGACCTGAGGATGAAGGCTGAAAATAGAGTTTTAATAACTTCAACTACAAGCAGCTTAGAATGCATGGCAGTAATAATATCCAAGCATTGAAATTTAGTTTTGACGGGCTTTGTTTTTAAATGTTATCCAGATTCATAGATACCATGTGTTAAAAGCAGCTTTACAGATCTAGACGGTGCTATCGTGCAATATGTTTTTGTCAATACATTTTTGCTTTTGAAATTCTGGTAGTAAAAAGTGCTTCAGAAAGATACAGCAAACACACAGCAATGTTATTGTAAGTTTCACTGCGAGTGCATATTCAACTGGCAACAAAGCATTAAAAGCCATGCATTTTCAAATTTCTATGATAGCAAACAAACTATATATAAAGTTCACACCTGTCGCGATTTCCGACCCTTTGCGCTTGCGGGAGTCTGAAAATGTTTAGTACCAAAAACAAGTTAGGCAACAATTATGGTTAGTTAACAAACATGATGACATGTAACGAGCATTATAATTATTAAAAAGCAATTAATTGTAAGTAATTAGTGACAAAACTTGCAATTAATAATTACTCAGATCTATGTATAAATTAATAAAATAAATCAGCTGAATATTATAAGAAGTTTTATTCCAAGAATTCTATGTATATTGTACATGTAACTATATATTTGACAAGAAGTGTATTCAGCTGACTTAATATACAGTTATTTTTAGGAACATGTCCTTAGGTTCACACAGTATTTTTTATATGGTTTCTAAGCATTGTTTCAGTACAGAACGTTTGAGTATTTATCCATGTGACAAAACATATGTTTTCTGTAAAATAGATTTCAAAAATAAGTAATAACGTTATCTGACTGGAACATCCTTAGACATCATACAGTTGGTTGCATTGTGTACAAACATGGTGCTATGTTAAAGTGACAACATTTTTCACGGTGTAATGCTGTGTCAGGCATGTGTACGGTAGCATATTATACACAGGCAATGTAGGCTGAAGCAAGACTTGAGATTTTAGATGCTTTCCACGATATTTAGAGTAAAATAATATGGGTGAGAAAAACAGGATAGAAGATGAGCGTGTATAACCACAATTAGCTAATCACATGAAACTAAATACAGAATATCATAGACAAAAGGTAAAAATGTTGTTTTGCATAATATTGCAGCAAAGATACTAAAGAAATTATGATACAATGGAGAAAGCTGAAGGGTCAGTGCCTTGTGCATGGAACATGAATTGCTTTGGCAAGAAATTGTGGAGTTGGAAGAGTTGTGTTCATGAATGGAGCATGAACACGAGCATGACCGCAATTGGTAGATATATGCGGAGTTTGTGCTATTGGACGAAGGGATTTTATGCGTTTGTTCACCTGAGTACCAGAACGAGGAGTTCGGGGAGTTAATGCACTGTAGGGCTGTAAGAGATTGGTTAACAAAAACACAATTAACATAAGAAGAAGAACAGAGCAGTTAGTCACAAACTTAGTATAAATCACTACATTTTTCGCTAAGAGCTTAATATGTATAAAAATAAACTAGACATCCAGAAAGACTATTATATAGTAATTTCAGACTATATTAAGTTGCAATTCCATTCCCCACCCCTTATCACTTTTTTTAAGAACAGTTCTATTACGTAATTTTTAAACAGCAACAAAAAAATCATCAAATAGTAAAAGCATACATTTAAATTTAATTTCCAATACAGAGTTAAACATATTAAAAAGTTTCCAAAAGCTACTTTTACTATATGGTGCTCACTTGGAGTTTCTGAATAAATATCCTCAGGGTAGGGGCAAATCCAGAATTATAAAAACGATAAAAAGTCACGGGACAGTTTTTTCTTTTAAGTGAACATTATTCTTGACGTGAAGGGTGGTCGAGTGATTCTATATGTTCAGTTGTTGTTTTTTAAATTACACACATTTTCAGTGTAATTTATTGACAATATTCACAATGCAAATACTGTTGTTTTTTTATTAACAACATAGTTGCATTTCTGAAATCTACAAACAAGATAAAAACTATAAATGCATTTTGTTCCTAATGATATTATTATATTGCTCATACCTTTTCTTGAGAGCTCTTGTTTCTTTCTTTTAGTTTCATTTCCCTATGTCTTGCTTCAAGGATTTTCTCTCTTCTCGTCTCACGTTCAAACATCTAAATAAAATTTTAATTAATTTGAGTCAGTAACTGTTATGTTGTAGAATGATAAACAAAATGTAAATATTTCAATAATTAGTTCTTTTAAACGCACTTCAGGAGTCTTTCTACTAAAGTTTTTAATTTTCCATCACATAAAAAGTTGTTAAGTGTCAGCAATCATATTTTTTTGTTACAACATAGCAAAAAAGTCAAACATGCAATGAAATCCCGATCCCATTTCATAGAAGTGACACAATTTTTTTCCTGGCCATACAACATCCGCAACTCATATTTGATTTTAATTAAAATGAGAGCACTTACAGCTGTTACTAGAGCCTTCTCGTTCCTCTGCAGTGTAGACAGTCCACTGGAAAGTTCTAACAGTGTAGTTGTACCACTGTATGATCCAGTAGCTATCAATCGACCTTGTTCTTGAGTGCGCAAACAATGTAAAGATTCAT